>NC_051165.1:28985060-29020060 GCF_013339725.1 Rhipicephalus microplus
GAGTTTGAGTGGTGTCAGGTAATACCATGCTGATCTAAAAAAAGATTCGCAGGGAGGAAATTTCAGAAGATTTGAAGATTGCGCAGAAAGTGTATTCTGCAATCCATAACCACCTACAGAAGCACTAAACCAAAAAGTGGCAATATGTACCTAATGCACTTTCTCCATTTACCTCGGCATCTCATCTGTGGAACGTGGTACGCACCCTCTTACAGCCTGAGTCCACCTGAGACACCTACACGCTGTTTTGACGAGTTAGCGAACGTGTGATTGCAGAAGAATTTCGCAATCTAACAGTGAGAATGGAGAGGAAGTCGGAAAGCTGTCTCCGTTTGACCAATATATTGGAGGTCACACAATGAGCATTGGAGCAAGTAGATTGCATTATTCGTGTCGCAGTCGGAATTGCCTTTTATTCAGAGAGTGAAGTTTGACGCAGAGCTCTTAACAATACGCGACGTGGTCATGTGGGGGCACACCTTGCAGCGTGCCTTGTTGCATGGGTGACACCCCACATGGGCTGGCGTTGATAGTTTGGATGACGTAAGTATGTCTCGTAGGTTTCTCGATCGGCGGTAAACTTCTCGTGGAGGCTCCGGGAAGACGTCTTGAGACGATTGCTCTGCATTAGCATGTTGTAGTGCTTTTTGAGAATCACGTTAGCATTTGGAATTGACGGAGAATGTGTCAGAATTAAATTGATGTGCTTCCGGTGCGCAGTTTCTTTATTTAATTTTAGAAGCGCTCGTCGGTCCATTGCATCGGCGCGCATGATCGCGTTGTCGATAATAATCTGAGGCGGGTACTGTTGTAAGGTTAGGGCATCACGAAGCTTATCACAGTTTTCAACAGTCTGAATTTTCAGAGCACAGCCTTTTGAAACGAAGTGCTTGACTCTAGGGTATACTCGTCTTACAATGTTTTACATGACTGCTTTTGAAATGAAGGTATCGGGGAGCGTCGGTGGGTTTTCTGTATACTTTAGTAGATAATTTTTCGCCGCAAAGGAATACTGTTACATCCAGGAAACAGATGGATGCCTTCGAGTACGATTGTGACAATGAAATGGATGGATGAAGCTTGTTAAAGTCTGCAATGAAAGTCATTAGTTGCGCTTCGCCGTGATGCCAGATAAAAAAATGTCGTCTATAAAACGTTTGTAGTAGTATGGCTGTACTTTGAACGTTGAAAGAAAATGATTTTCCAATTGGCCCATAAATATATTCGCGTAATTTGGACCGATTTTGGTGCCCATTGAAGGGCCACTAACTTGTACGTAGTGAACACCGTCCAACTGAAAATTGTTAAGCTTCAGGATGAGTTTTAATAATGTGGCAAATGTACAGCTATCAACAGATTTGTCACATGATGAGTCGTTATAAGCATGCACTACTGCACGAATGCCGTCTTTGTGGGGAATATTAGTATAAAGTGACGCAACATCTAATGTTACCAGAAATGAGTCAGCAGGTATATTCAAGTCAATGATGTCAGCGAGGAATTGAGAAGTGTCCTTCAGATAGGATGGAAAAGTTGGAGGTAGTATACTAATCAGGCCATCGACATAGCTTGAAAGTAGTTCGGTGACAGTGCCAATGCCTGACACTATAGGACGACCGGGGTTATTGGGCTTATGTATTTTAGGCAATAAGTAAAACCTTCCTGGAACAGGGCTCAGTGGGACTAATGAGTACTTTGCTTTATCGGGAAGTTTCTCATCCAGTATTAAATGCTTGATTGTATCAGTAGCGATGTCCTTAAATTCTTCGGTGGGGTTTTCATTGAGTCGCTTGTAAAACGTGTCATTATCTAGCTGTTTCTGAGCTTCACAAACGTAGTTCGTTGTGTTCATTATCACGATTGCGCCTCCTTTATCAGCGGGTTTTATTACAATATCTGTGCGTTCTTGTAAACATTTAACTGCATTCCGTTCTTTGAATGTGAGGTTTCCTTTGAATAAAATGCGGTTCCCATAAGCCTGCAGGATGTCGCGCTGAACTGCAGAAATGTACATATCGAGGAATTTATCGCGTAGTGTTGGTGGCGTCCAGTGTTGATGGGAAGACATGTTACTCTTGAATGATGAACGTTTATGGAAGAACTCGCTTAGCCTCATACTGCGCGCGAATTCATCTAAGTCTTTTATCAAGGTAAATTCATTGTAGCCGCCAGTAGCTGGACAGAAATTCAAGCCCCGAGCAAGCACACTCATTTCTGAGTCAGATAAAACCACGTTTGAAAGGTTTACTACGTTAGGTCTAGCTGATAGTTTGTCTCGTCCAGAACAGGATGATTTGACGGGAAGGGAATCTTCGTTGGTCAGTGGTTTTGGAAGGGTAATGTGGTCACGCAAAAACTTTTTTGCTTTCTTCTGTTCAATTTCTAATTGTTTTCTCTGTTCGTATTTAACCAGCAAAGGCGATTCAGAGGGATCCAAGATACGAGCCTTGCGGAACTGTCGTTCACTGTTTAGCAACGCTTTGACAGCAGAAATATAATGGTCGATGATGATGCGCATGAGAGCTAGGGACGCAATGAAAACCCCACCGAAGAATTCAAGGACATCGTTACTGATACAATCAAGCATTTAATACTGGATGACAAACTTTCCGATAAAGAAAAGTACTCATTAGTCCCACTGAGCCCTGTTCCAGGAAGGTATTACCTATTGCCTAACATACATAAGCCCAATAACCCCGATTGTCCTACAGTGTCAGGCATTCGCACTGTCACCGAACTACTTTCAAGCTATGTCGATGGCCTGATTAGTACACTACATTCAACTTTTCCATCCTATCTGAAGGACACTTTTCATTTCCTCGCTGACATCATCGACCTGAATATACCTGCTGACTCATTTCTGGTAACATTAGATGTTGCGTCACTTTATACTAATATTCCCCACAAAGACGGCATTCGTGCAGTAGTGGATGCTTATAACGACTCATCATGTGACAAATCTGTTGATTGCTGTACATTAGCCACATATTAAAACTCATTCCTGGAGCTTAACAATTTCAGTTTGGACAGTGGTTCACTACGTACAAGTAGTGGCACTTCAATGGGCACCAAAATCGGTCCAAATTACGCGAATATATTTATGGGGCAATTGGAAAATCATTTTCTTTCAACGTGCAGAGTACAGCCATACTACTACAAACGTTTATAGGCGCTTTTTGTTACTTGGCATCACGGCGAAGCGCAACTAATGACTTCATGCAGACTGTAACAAGGTTCATCCATCCATTTCATTGTAACAATCGTACTCGAAGGCATCCATCTGTTTCCTGGATGTAAACAGTATCCCTTTGGCGGAAAAATTTTCTACTAAAGTATACAGAAAACCAACCGACGCTCACCGATACTCATTTCAAAAGCAGCCATGTAAAACATTGTAAGACGAATATACCCTACAGTTAAGCACTTCGTTTCAAAAGGCTGTGCTCTAAAAATTCAGACTGTTGAAAAACTGTGATAAGCTTCGTGATGCCCTAACCGTACAACAGTACCCGCCTCAGATTATCGACAACGCGATCATGCGCGTCGATGCAATGGACCGAAGAGCGCTTCTAAAATCAAATAAAGAACCTGCGCGCCGGAAGCACATCAATTTAATTCTGACACATTCTCTGTCAATTCCAAATGCTAACCGCGATTCTCAAAAGCACTACAACATACTAATGCAGAGCAATGGTTTCAAAGACGTCTTCCCGGAGCCTCCACGAGCAGTTTACCGCCGATCGAGAAACCTACGAGACATCTTACGTCATCCAAACTATCAACGCCAGCCCCATGTGTGGTGTCACCCATGCAACAAGGCACGCTGCAAGGTGTGCCCCCAACATGACCACGTTCGCGTATTGTTAAGAGCTCTGCGTCAAACTTCACTCTCTGGATAAAAGGCAATTCCGACTGCGACACGAATAATGCAATCTACTTGCTCCAATGCTCATTGTGTGACCTCCAATATATTGGTCAAACGGAGACAGCTTTCCGGTTGCGCTTCAATAATCACAGGTCACACGTCAGGTGCCTGCCTAGTCTTCCCCTGTCCAAACACCTCGGTACCCCAGGCCACTCTTTCGACAACATAACTGCCACAATACTCGAATCTGGTTTTAAATCGCACTACGAAAGGGAAGTCGTGAATCTTTTCTTATTCATAAATTTAATGCCATAGCGTCTGGAATAAACGAGAACTCAGGGAGGCTTACGTTTTTACTGGCAAAACAGATAAATCAACCGCCGTAGCCCACATACACGTTTGTTCACTGCCGTGATTACGTTGCGGTGTCATTGGTGACACATTAGTTAGTTGACTAGAACGCATGCACACTCTGTTACCACATTTGTGACATAATTGGTGATATTATGCTCATGTATATTTCATTGACAACAAACGTAACTTACCATGGCATTGCCTTTTTTGTTCATTCACAAATGTGCGATATCACAAGTGTCCATCATATTATTTGTATCTATGTTTTCAAGTCACCTTGCCTACCATATTCTGTATAGCGCACTGCTGCTCCGCTATCAACAAAATGCTGTGCATGTCTGAATATCTTTTTTTAACATGTATGTCAATATGCTAAGAGTTATTATTCACAATTGGGGGCCCCCATGCTATGTCCTTAAGAAGTGCGTGTTAGTGTAATATGCACGTATGCCCTGACGAAGGCCGGTCCCCGGCCGTAACGTTGGCAATAAAGCATCGTTTTTTCGTTTGCTTGTTCGCTTCTTCTGGTGACATATATATATATATATATATATATATATATATATATATATATATATATATATATATATATATATATATATATATATATATATATATATATATATATATATAATATATATATATATATATATAGTGAGCGCGATAGGCGAATTACTCTTTATTCTCTTTGATAACATCATCACCGGTACATCTTTTTCATCTGTAAATATCATCACCAGCGTAATTTAGCTCCAAGCCTGGCTGAATAAAGCGGTTCCTCACAAGTGGTGGGACGGTGCTTTTTCTTCGCTCAAGTTCTCTCGCCCATTCTCGCTGGAGCTCCGCTCGGGTCTTCACATACAGATCCCTGCTATGGTGGCCCAAGAAAACCCTGGCCCATCCAACGTCGCCGTCCTACTGCAGCCACCACCACCGCTCCGCCCAGCAACATTCGCCTGCGTGATCCACCAGTGTTTTTCCGGTCTCCGAGGCGATGATGTCGAAGACTGGATTAAGAACTACGACTTCGTCAGTGATTTGAACAGGTGGGACGATCCACAGAAGTTGCGCAGCGTCGCATTTTACTTGTTTGATGCTGCGAAAACTTGGTTCTGGAACCACCACCACGGATCTTCCCGACTGGGACACTTTCTAGCAGCAAATTCGTCAGATACTTGGGCCCTGTAGTTCGCACTGAGGCAGCAAAGAAGAAGCTCGCTGAACGCACGCAGCTGCCGGGTGAATCTTAGACCTCTTATACTAGGATGTCCTTGCACTGTGTAAGCGCGTTAACACCAGCATATCTCAGAACGACCAAATACGCCACATTATTAAAGGCATTAACACCGTCGCCTTTAAGGCCCTCGCCACGCAAAATTCTGCCACCACCCAGGACGTTATAACCATCTGTCAGCGACTTGACGAGCTTCAGTCTCTTCGCCTTTGCTACGATGCCACCGACATTCGTTTGCCTGCACCCCTCGACTTGCGTGCGCTTATTCGCGACATCGTTCGTGAATAGCTGCGCAGGCGCTGCTCTTCCTGTGCTGCGGAAGTTACTTTACCTCCTGAAAAAGATAGCTTGCGAGACCTGATTAAACAAGAGATCGCCTCCGCATCGCGTGCGACGTGTTCCAACAGTCCCTGCGTGCGCCAGACGCGCACGTACGCCGAAGTTGCCGCGCTCTCTGCCGCACCCACCGTTTCTGTGCTTACAACAGCAGACCATACGCCTGTGGCTTCGTTATCGCCGCCAGTGCGGGCACCACCTTACTACGCACCTCAGCGCCCCCGTCGACCAATCTGTTACTACTGAGGCTATCGAGGACATATCGCTCGGTTTTGTCGAATGCGTCAACAAGATGAGCAACGCGGCTACGCTCCTTAAGAACATCGAAGCTTCCGTCCGGCCATGAACTACCTACGACCACCCTCCCGATCGTCCTATTACTATTCACCGTCTCCTACCTACCATACTGACATGCCTGGGAATTCACGTACGTCTCGCCGCAGGTCGCCTTCGCCAGGTCGCCGTTCAGTGTCGCCTCTGCGGCCCGCCTCCCATTCCACGAATGCCCACGCGGAAAACTCCCCAATGCAGTTTTAGGAGGGGAAACTGCATCCACCGATCAGCTAACAATCCATCCAGAGTGGCCATCGAATTTGATAGTAGTGTTTGTAGAAGCTGTACGCGTTGAGGCTCTTGTAGACACTGGCGCTGCCGTTTCGATTATTCATGCTGATTTTTGTTCCCGCCTTCGAAAAGTCACCACGCCTTATGGCGGCCCACCTCTACGTGCGGCGACCAACACTCTCATTCGTCCACTTGCACACTGTACCGTTCGTGTCTGCATAGAAGGCATTCGTCATCACATTGTTTTTGCGGTATTTCGTGAGTGTACCCACGCTCTCACTCTGGCGTGGGATTTCTTGTCTTCTGCGTTCGCTTTCATATCTTGTCATCACCGCCTCCTGCATCTAAGTGCCACTGACTCTTCTCCGCTTGAACACGATGGACGCATCCGCCTTGTCACCACGTCAGATTATGCACTTCGGCCATACATCGAAGAAATTATAAGTGTTAATTGAACCGTAATTGTGGATGGTGACGTACTAATTCTCCCCTATGGCCATACTTTACGTAGGGGCATTGTGATCACACCAGTGCTTATTCGCTTCTTCGATGGGTCTACGTACCTAACCACCATAAATCAAACGCCCGAGTGTGTACTGCTTCCATGTGGCTCAACAGTATCTTGCGCGGTCGACAATGAGCCTGTTGCGATTGTTACTCTTCCGAACAACAACCACAATGATGTTCCGAAGTCACAATCACTGCCGTTCAATGCCTCTTCCACACCTGTGTCGGCAACCATAGGCACTGACTTAACACCTGATCAAACTGACGATTTGCTCACCCTGTTATATAGACACCGTTCTCTATTCGACGTAAACTCGCCCGCCCTCAGCATGACTACCACCGCTACTCACAGCATCCAGACTGACGGCTCTCGTATTGTACATCGGCGTCCATATCGCGTGTCTCAGGCAGAACGCAAGATCATCGAGGAAAACGTCTCAGGCATGCTACGACGCAACATCATAGGTCCTTCCTCGAGTCCCTGGTCATCCCCAGTTGTTCTCGTTCAAAAGAAAGATGGCACAGTGCGTTTGTGCATCGATTACCGTGTGCTAAACAAAATAACGCGCAAGCATGTTTATCTCCTCCCTCAGATCGACGATGCACAGGATTCATTAAGGGCGCAGAGTATTTTTCTAGCCTCGACCTTAGGTCAGGCTACTGGCAGATACCAATGTGGGAGTCTAATAAAGAGAAGACCGCCTTTTCAACGCCAGATGGGTTGTACGAGTTTAATGTGATGCCTTTTGGACTCTGTAATGCGCCCGCCACCTTCGAACGCATGATAAACGGCGTATTGCGTGGTTTGAAATGAAAAACGTGTCTGTGCTATCTCGATGACATAGTAGTGTTTTCATCCACGTTCTCGCAGCATCTACAACGTCTTGACGAAGTCCTCACATGCCTTGCAAAAGCCGGTCTACAGCTTAACACCAAGAAATGTACCTTTGCCAGCAAGACAATCAAGCTTCTCGGCCACCTTGTCAGCAAAGAAGGAATTCGGCCCGACGCTGAGAAGCTTGCCACCGTCCTCGATTTTCCTCGTCAACTACGTCAAAAGGACCTGCGCAGCTTTCTTGGGTTATCTTCTTACTTCCGGTGCTTCATACGTGGCTTCGCGGAACTTGCGTCTCCGCTCCATCAACTCCTCGCAAGGAACGCCCCTTCATTTGGTCCGAAGACTGCGAAAGCGCTTTCACGGCATTGAGGCAAGCTCTCACGTCAGATCCAGTACTGTGCCACTTCGATTCCACCGCACCCACCATCCTTCACACCGACGCAAGTAGTCATGTTCTTGGTGTGGTACTCTTGCAGCGTGACAAAAACTCACGCGAACGCGTCAATGCTTACGCAAGTCGTGCTCTTACCGCTCCAGAAAATAACTACACTATCACCGAGCAGGAGTGCCTTGCTGTTGTTTGGGCAGTGCAAAGATTCCGACCATATCCTCACGGCTGTCATTTTACCGTCATGACTGACCATAACGCCCTATGCTGGCTTTCATCGCTGAAAAACTTATCGGGTCGCCTCGGTCGCTGGGCGCTTCACTTGCAGGAGTATGATTTCGATGTCGCGTACAGATCTGGGAAGAAGCATCAAGATGCTGATGCCCTATCGCACTGTCCTTTGCCCAGCGGAAGCCACTCACCATCGATACTCCAAAACGACAGCACCTCTCCAATCGCAGCACTAAGTTCATCACCTGCCACCCTATCCGTCCTTGTTTCAGAACAGCGTGTCGACCCATACTGCCGCACTATTGCTGACCGCTTGACCGGCTCTATTACTCCTCCAAACGACAGACTCCGTCGACAACTTAAACAATTTAAGCTTGTCGGTCATGCTATATGTCACTACATTTACCACATCGATGACAACAAGTGGGTACCCGTCATCCCACGTTCTCTGCAACGTGAAGTTCTGGAAGCCTTTCATGATGATCCAACCGCCGCTCATCTAGGCTATCACAAGACTTACGACAAAATACGAAGTCGTTGTTTTTGGCCTGGCCTCTCTTCAGCCGTCGCTAAGTACGTCGCCTCCTGTGTCTATTGCCAACGGCTATAATGACCAATAACTTCTCCGGCTGGCTTAATGCAACCTCTTCCTTGTCCCGCCTCACCTTTTGAAGTCGTTGGAATTGACTTGTACGGCCCTCTTCCGATATCATCCAATGGGAATCGATGGATTGTCACGGCCGTCGACCACCTGACGCGCTACGCAGAAACAGCTTCTATACCATCTGGCACTGCCACTGAGATCGCCGATTTCTTTCTTCACCACATCTTTTTGCGTCATGGAGCTCCACGCATTCTCCTGAGTGATCGTGGCAAAGTCTTTCTCTCTTCCATTGTCGAGCAAGTTTTGCGTGCCTCAAACACTGTTCACAAGACCACTTCTAGCTACCACCCGCAGATCAACGGATTGACTGCACGGTTTCATCGGACCCTATCGAACATAATCGCCATGTACATTCACCCCAACCACAGGAACTGGGATGCAATTCTACCCTTCGTGACATTCGGCTATAATACGGCTGCCCAACGCACTACAGGCTTTTCTCCAATTTTTCTCGTCCATGGTCGCTCGCCGAGTTTCGCTCTGGATGTCTCTTTCCTTTCGGCCCCTGCACCGTTGACGGATCCTTTCTCTGAAGAATTTCTATCTCGTCTCGCACACTGCCGTCACCAGGCACGTGTTAACACCGGCCACTCTCAAGACACTCTCAAGAATCTCGCTACAACTCGTCTCGCCATGTTGTGAGTTTTTCTTCTGGTGAGGAAGATCTTCTATGGACTCCACTACGCATCCCCGGCCTATGCGACAAATCCATCAGTCGCTTCATTGGGCCGTACACGGTGGTCAAACAGACATCTCCTGTCAATTACCGAGTTTCTCCTCTTAGCGCTAATCCTGATCATCGTTGCCGAGGAACAGAGATAGTGCACGTATCTCGTTTAAAGCCTTATGCCCAACGCATTTCATAATACTGTCAAGCGACCAGGCGGCCGCTTTCACCGCGCGGGGGAAAGTGTGAGCGCGACAAGCGAATCACTCTTTATTCTCTTTAATAACATCATCACCGGTACATCTTCTTCATCTGTAAATGTCATCACCAGAGTAATTTAGCTTGAGCCTGGCTGAATAAACCGGCTCCTCTCTCTCTCTCTCTATATATATATAATATATATACTATATATATATATATATATATGAGATCTCTATATACTATATATATATATATATTATAATATATATATATATATATATATATATATATATGAGATCTAACCAGACAATTATGCCAAGGAATGTATAGGGGAAGTTATTAGAACAAATGGAATGTAAATAAGAAGAAAGAAAAGAGGGTGACAAATAAACCAGCCGTGAGCAGGAATCGAACCTACGACGTTCGAATAACGTGTTCGATGCTCTAACCACTGAGCTATCACAGCGGACTTCTCTCCAACCACTTTTTGGGGTTTATATGTGAATTTAGAAGTGCGAGTGTTCGTCAGCGCCCTCTGTAGCCAGCGGCGAGTGTGAAACACTCATTATTACGCATGCACCGCCGCCCGCTCCACCCAACAACATTCGCCTGCGTGATCCACCTGTGTTTTCCGGTCTCCGAGGCGATGATGTCGAAGACTGGATTAAGAACTACGACTTCATCAGTGATTTGAACAGGTGGGACGATCCACAGAAGTTGCGCAGCGTCACATTTTACTTGTTTGATGCTGCGAAAACTTGGTTCTGGAACCACCACCCGGATCTTCCCGACTGGGACACTTTCTAGCAGCAAATTCGTAAAACATTTGGTGCCCCTACAGTTCGCTCTGAGGCAGCAAAGAAGAAGCTCGCTGAACGCACGTAGCTGCCGGGTGAATCTTAGACCTCTTATACTGAGGATGTCCTCGCACTGTGTAAGCGCGTTAACACCGGCATATCTCAGAACGACCAAATACGCCACATTATTAAAGGCATTAACACCGTCACCTTTAAGGTCCTCGCCACGCAAAATTCTGCCACCATCCAGGACGTTATAACCATCTGTCAGCGACTTGACGAGCTTCAGTCTCTTCGCCTTTGCTACGATGCCACCGACATTCGTTTGCCTGCACCCCTCGACTTGCGTGCGCTTATTCGCGACATCCTTCGTGAAGAGCTTCACGGGTGCTGCTCTTCCTGTGCTGCGGAAGTTACCTTCCCTTCTGAAAAAAGATAGCTTGCGAGACCTGAATAAACAAGAGATCGCCTCCGTATCGCGTCCGACGTGTCCCAACGGTCCCTGCGTGCGCCAGACGCGCACGCACGCCGAAGTTGCCACGCTCTCTGCCGCACCCACCGTTTCTGTGCTTACAACAGCAGACCATACGCCTGTGGCTTCGTTATCGCCGCCAGTGCGTGCACCACGTTACTACGCACTTCAGCGCCCACGTCGACCAATCTGTTACTACTGAGGCTATCGAGGACATATCGCTCGGTTTTGTCGAAGGCGCCAACAAGATGAGCAACGCGGCTACGCTCCTGAAGAACACCGAAGCTTCTGTCCGGCCATGAACTACCTACGACCACCCTCCCGATCGTCCTATTACTATTCACCGTCTCCTACCTACCATACTGACATGCCTGGGAATTCACGTACGTCTCGCCGCAGGTCGCCTTCGCCAGGTCGCCGCTTAGTGTCGCTTCTGCGGCCCGCCTCCCATTCCACGAACGCCCACGCGGAAAACTCCCCAATGCAGTTTTAGGAGGGGAAACTGCATCCCTTGAACAGCTAACAATACCTCCAGAGTGGCCATCGAATTTGATAGTAGTGTTTGTAGAAGCTGTACGCGTTGAGGCTCTTGTAGACACTGGCGCTGCCGTTTCGATTATTCATGCTGATTTTTGTTCCCGCCTTCGAAAAGTCACCACGCCTTATGGCGGCCCACCTCTACGTGCGGCGACCAACACTCTCATTCGTCCACTTGCACACTGTACCGTTCGTGTCTGCATAGAAGGCATTCGTCATCACATTGTTTTTGCGGTATT
Organism: Rhipicephalus microplus; assembly: GCF_013339725.1. NCBI lineage: Eukaryota > Metazoa > Arthropoda > Arachnida > Ixodida > Ixodidae > Rhipicephalus > Rhipicephalus microplus. Next base: position 28,996,955 of record NC_051165.1, read on the forward strand.
TCGTGAGTGTACCCACGCTCTCATTCTGGCGTGGGATTTCTTGTCTTCTGCGTTCGCTTTCATATCTTGTTATCAGCGCCTCCTGCATCTAAATGCCACTGACGTTTCTCCGATTGAACACGATGGACGCATCCGCCTTGTCCCCACGTCAGATTATGTACTTCGGCCATACATCGAAGAAGTTATAAGTGTTAATTGCACCGTAATTGTGGATGGTGACGTACTGATTCTCCCCTATGGCCATACTTTACGTAGGGCATTGTGATCACACCAGTGCTTATTCGCTTCTTCTATGGGTCTACGTACCTAACCGCCACAAATCAAACGCCCGAGTGTGTACTGCTTCCATGTGGCTCAACAGTATCTTGCGCGGTCGACAGTGAGCCTGTTGCGATTGTTACTCTTCCGAACAACAACCACAATGATGTTCCGAAGTCACAATCACTGCCGTTCAATGCCTCTTCCACACCTGTGTCGGCAACCATAGGCACTGACTTAACATCTGATCAAACTGAAGATTTGCTCACCCTGTTATATAGACACCGTTCTCTATTCGACGTAAACTCGCCCGCCCTCAGCATGACTACCACCGCTACTCACAGCATCCAGACTGACGGCTCTCGTATTGTACATCGGCGTCCATATCGCGTGTCTAAGGCAGAACGCAAGATCATCGAGGAAAACGTCTCAGGCATGCTACGACGCAACATCATAGGTCCTTCCTCGAGTGCCTGGTCATCCCCAGTTGTTCTCGTTCAAAAGGAAGATGGGACAGTGCGTTTGTGTGTCGATTACCGTGTGCTAAACAAAATAACGCGCAAGGATGTTTATCTCCTCCCTCAGATCGACGATGCACTGGATTCATTAAAGGGCGCAGAGTATTTTTCTAGCCTCGACCTTAGGTCAGGCTACTGGCAGATACCAATGTTGGAGTCTGATAAAGAGAAGACCGCCTTTTCAACGCCAGATGGGTTGTATGAGTTTAATGTGATGCCTTTTGGACTCTGTAATGCGCCCGCCACCTTCGAACGCATGATAAACGGCGTATTGCGTGGTTTGAAATGAAAAACGTGTCTGTGCTATCTCGATGACATAGTAGTGTTTTCATCCACGGTCTCGCAGCATCTACAACGTCTTGACGAAGTCCTCACATGCCTTGCAAAAGCCGGTCTACAGCTTAACACCAAGAAATGTACCTTTGCCAGCAAGACAATCAAGCTTCTCGGCCACCTTGTCAGCAAAGAAGGTATTCGGCCCGACGCTGAGAAGCTTGCCACCGTCCTCGATTTTCCTCGTCAACTACGTCAAAAAGCCCTGCGCATCTTTCTTGGGTTACCTTCTTACTTCCGGCGCTTCATACGTGGCTTCGCGGAACTTGCGTCTTCGCTCCATCAACTCCTCGCAAGGAACGCCCCCTTCATTTGGTCCGAAGACTGCGAAAGCGCTTTCACGGCATTGAAGCAAGCTCTCACGTCAGATCCAGTACTGTGCCACTTCGATTCCACCGCACCCACCATCCTTCACACCGACGCAAGTAGTCATGGTCTTGGTGTGGTACTCTTGCAGCGTGACAAAAACTCACGCGAACGCGTCAATGCTTACGCAAGTCGTGCTCTTACCGCTCCAGAAAAGAACTACACTATCACCGAGCAGGAGTGCCTTACTGTTGTTTGGGCAGTGCAAAGATTCCAACCATATCCTCACGGCTGTCATTTTACCGTCGTGACTCACCATAACGCCCTATGCTGGCTTTCATCGCTGAAAAACTTATCAGGTCGCCTCGGTCGCTGGGCGCTTCACTTGCAGGAGTATGATTTCGATGTCGCGTACAGATCTAGGAAGAAGCATCAAGATGCTGATGCTCTAGCGCACTGTCCTTTGCCCAGCGGAAGCCACTCACCATCGATACTCCAAAACGACAGCACCTCTCCAATCGCAGCACTAAGTTCATCACCTGCCACCCTATCCGTGCTTGTTTCACAACAACGTGTCGACCCATACCGCCGCACCATTGCTGACCGCTTGACCGGCTCTACTACTCCTCCAAACGACAGACTCCGTCGACAACTTAAACAATTTAGGCTTGTCGGTGATGCTTTATGTCGCTACATTTACCACATCGATGACAACAAATGGGTACCCGTCTTCCCACGTTCTCTGCAACGAGAAGTTCTGGAAGCCTTTCATGATGATCCAACCGCCGCTCATCTAGGCTATGACAAGACTTACGACAACATACGAAGTCGTTGTTTTTGGCCTGGCCTCTTTTCAGCCGTCGCTAAATACGTCGCCTCCTGTGTCCATTGCCAACGGCGATAATGACCGAAAACTTCTCCGGCTGGGTTAATGCAACCTCTTCCTTGTCCCGCCTCACCTTTTGAAGTCGTTGGAATTGACTTGTATGGCCCTCTTCCGATATAATCCAATGGGAATCGATGGATTGTCACGGCCGTCGACCACCTGACGCGCTACGCAGAAACAGCTTCTATACCATCTGGTACTGCCACTGAGATCGCCGATTTCTTTCTTCACCACATCTTTTTGCGTCAAGGAGCTTCACGCATTCTCCTGAGTGATCGTGGCAAAGTCTTTCTCTCTTCCATTGTCGAGCAAGTTTTGCGTGCCTCGAACACTGTTCACAAGACCACTTGAGTTATTAGAACAAATAGAAGACCACTTAAGTTATTAGAACAAGTTAGAAGTTATTAGAACAAATAGAATGTAACTAAGAAGAAAGAAAAAAGGGTGAAAAAAATAACCAGCCGTGAGACGGAATCGAGCCTACGACTTTCGAATAACGCATTCGATGCTCTAACCACTGAGGTATCACAGTGGCCTTCCCTCCACCCACTTTTTTTGGTTGATTGATTGATTGATTTGTGGGGTTTAACGTCCCAAACTTTTTTTGGTTTATATGTGAATTTAGAAGTAAGAGTGTCAGTCAGTGCCCTCTGTAGCCAAGCGGGTGGAGGGAAGGCCGCTGTGATAGCTCTGTGATTAGAGCATCGAACGCGTTATTCGAAGGTCGTAGGTTCGATTCTTGCTCACGGCTGGTTATTTTTTCACCCTCTTTTCTTTCTTATTACTTACATTCCGTTTGTTCTAATAACTTACCGTATACATTCCTTGGCATTATTGTCTGTTAGATCTCATTAAAATTGTGTCAAAACACGGAAAAACGAGCCCTTATGTACACACTTCTTTCCTCTATTTAATAACGAGGATGTCGTACTGGAAGACTTGGTGTCATTAGGTTGTATACGAGGGACTATTGGTCGGCTGCCCACTCGTATTAAATTCACGTGCTACGTGACGCCACACATGCGTATAAAGGAGTGTTTCACACTCGCCGCTTGGCTGCAGAGGCCGCTGACTGACACTCCCACTTCTCAATTTACATATAAACCCCAAAAAAGCGGGTGGAGGGAAGGCCGCTGTCGTAGCTCAGTGGTTAGAGCATCGAATGCGTTATTCGAAGGTCGTAGGCTCGATTCCTTCTCACAGCTGGTTATTTTTTCACCCTTTTCTTCTTTCTTCTTATTTACATTTCATTTGTTCTAATAACTTCCCCTATACATTCCTTGGCATTATTGTCTGTTAGATCTCAATATTATTGTGTCGAAACACGGAAATACGAGCCCTTAGGTACACACTTTTTTCCCTTATATATATATATATATATATATATATATATATATATATATATATATATATATATATATATATATATATATATATATATATATATATATATATATATGTAATAAACTTGTATATGTGTATATGTAGAAGGTAATTTCTCAATACAAAATGATTACTGCTTACACTCCATTTATGCAGATTGACAGGCTATATATACGATTGGCACTTTTCAATTTGTTTGTGTGTTATTTTTATATGTTTAATATGTAATAATCCTTTCAGAAAGCAATAAGTTTTATCTACCTCAAAACTGGCATGATAAAACTGAGTCGTCATTGATATTAAAGTTGTGAGAATGTTACTTATACTCTGGTTTCTCGTGAAGCCATGAGCACATGTAAAATCATACGAGAAACGCTGTGCTGTGTCTACGGTAGAGACTGCTGACAAAGTTAGCGTATGATTTAATGGCGGTTTTCATACTTTGCCTATCTTTGTAGTTTGCTAGTCGCCACTTATGATGTAGCGCAGCTCAAAGCCCTGCTTTGGTGAGAAGCTATGTGGATCCATACAAATTCCGATTGACATTTTTTTTCTTTTCTGTGGAACGGCAGGTTTGAAACAGTGAATGTCTCAACGCAATTTCGGTGTGCCTACATATTCGCTCATGCACCGTGGCACTTAGCAAGTGTGCATGCGCTGATAAAGGCTCAGAGACGCAATAAATGCGCTAAAAAAGAGCAATTACACGCTTTCGCAGACTACGGCGTGCGCGCTCCCAATGCAGACCCTCCAGAAATCTTCAGTACCATATGACTACAGCGCAGCCGCTACTGCCACCCGCCAGAGAATCTGCCGAGATGCGGCGTGGCCACATCGTTCATTCCACTGCCCCTTCTAGTACACTGTAGTACAGTGTACTAGATGTACTTACTTTAACGTAATTAATAAGAAAGGACAATAAGTAAAAGCCAAGCAATAGCTGAATGTAAATTTCGATTTCTCAGTGCCTTTATTCAAAACAAGACTTTGCAAAAACAAAAAACGAAATTCCGGAGTTACCCCCCCCCCCCCTAGGGACGGCGGCAGTCCAATTATCTTCCACGTACGATTTAAGCTTCTCATACTGATCTTCAAAAAACACTGTTGCTGCTCCTTTCTGCGTGCGTAGAAGAGCACAATAAAGCGGGTCCATTTCCCAAATGAACGATTGTCAAAGACAACTAACTCAGCTGGAAAAAAAAAAGTGTGGCCTGTTACTTATGTACTTCTTTTCCGTCAGTGCTGCTTTATCCGTCCAGCAGTTACTGACCCTTCCAGCCTTTGCCAGTACAAACATCCACCTTGGAAAAGGGCGGACGTTCATCGTAGGACCTTTCCTTCCTATTATTCGAATGCATGGGGCAGATTTGGCGCCCTCTCCCCCCCCCCCCTCGTAGTGAGGGCGGCTGTCCTACTCCCCTTCCACCGGCACACATCTAAGTCAGTGACACGCTGATCTTCAAGGAAGTTTGTCCTAGCTGCTTTCTGCGTGAAGAGCGCACAATAAAGCGGTTATGTTTACCAAATTAACAACACTTGCTACAGACAGCTCTAAATAAGTGCGTGTTCTGTTGCGTACTTTTTTTTTCGTTTGCGCTTTATTTGTCTGGCAGTTACTTGTTGACCATTCCAGCCTTTGTCAGCTGAAACATTCACCTTGATTGAGGGAGGAGGGGGAGGAAAGAAAGCACTGGTAAAACTGCATTGTGCGTGTGGTAGATGCCGTCTTAAAAATTGCGTGCGTGCGGCAAAAATACGTCAAACTCCTAGTTTGTGCGTCTGCAGAAGGCTATAAAAATAGCAAAAATTACTTTAATTTCCTTCTGTGTCTGGGCAAAGATAATTAGTGATAATATCTACAGTTGAAAGAAGTGTCGGGAAGCAGTTTTGCGGCAAGAACGCGGTTTCACTGCCGCCAGCTGCATCCCGTCGTCAACCTCCCCCGTCACTCACCAGCGCGCCAGCCACAAACAGTGCCACATTGGGGATTCAGTACAGTGGCTAGAATATTCTAACCACTGTACCAGTATATTCTAGTATGACGGCTAGTCTGCCGTCTGCACGGACATGGGGGCGCTGCAGTCAATTGGAGCGCGTTCGGGGCGCCATGGTGCGCCGTCGCGCAGGCTGCGCAAGATGATCGGTGGCGCATCGTGCATTTTCTTTTATTATTGTACTCTCAGATGAACTACTCATTCTGTTTCTGTTTGAGTAGGCCAAGACTGAACTGCTTTTAACCCGCCAAACATTACGTCCAAAGTCATTTCTCTTCGGGTAACTGATGGGATCACAATGGCCAAACCACCCAATGGTACAAAAGTGCTTGACGCAACGCTGGCCAAGGTCGTTGGCCAACCTGGCTGACGCAGGACAAAAGTCGGCTGCCGAAGTCTGCCACGTATGGGAATTGACACTGGTCTTTCGTTGGCCGATGTTACGGCCACCGACGTAGAGGCGACCACATTGGCCGACCTTGCCGAGTGCCAGCCACAGTATGGCCACGTTTGGCCCGGTGAAAATTAGGACGTGTCCAGCTCACGGCCACTAGGGCGTAGCCGGGGGGGTTTAAGCCCCTCTTGATTTTTTATTTGCACGTGTACTGTACGTATTGTATATATATGCAAGCCTACGAACCCATGCACGAACATACATAAAGTACGATTGCACCTTACTGCCAACCCCCCACTCCTCCACACACGCAAATAAAATTTCAGGTCACGTCCGTAGCAACCACTGTAGTTCATAGATACTATGAACCATAGCAGCATCAATGAAGCTCACATCACAGGTACACAGACGTAAAACTTTTTTATTTACACAAATTATTTGCGCGAACACCTATCGCGAATCATACTCTCTTTATGACGCCTGCGCGATTGGCCGCCTTCCTTGTACTGGGTTTCAACCCACCATTTTGGACGACATTGCAGACGTCGTGTATTTATGCACCAACGTGATTTACCATGAGAGAGCCTGCAAATACAAGAAAATCAATAAATACAAGAAAATTCCCGATGAGATCAGTCAAGAAGGCTTTGGAGCACCACTCCAAGCATTCTTAGAAAAAAAGTTGACATGCTCCCAAGTTATAAGTACGACAGAAGGTGAATAATATTTGATAGTCTCAATTTTTCCTAAAACCAATTAAACCAACTGACAACCCAACCAAGCAAAACATAGGTAAAACTATTAAATTTTTTTAAAACAGTAGTGTAAACACTATGACCTACGCTGAAAGGAACTGAATTAGTTGAAAAAATGAGCGCTTTCCGCCACTACCAGCTATAAGCAACGGAACTCCAGATTTAGTGACACAGCACAGCAATGTTTTCAACCTAAAATAATGGAAGCAGCTTTATAGCATAACAAAGGCAAAGTGATCGCTCATCCAAAGATAGCGTCCAAATTTAGGTTTGTGTGCAGTAGTACCAGTTTTGCAAACCATGTAATGCTATTGGTATTACTCGAATAGTGTAGAAATGTACTCAGATACTGCGACGCAAATACTGTGCTTCTGTTTAGAGCGCCCCACGAGGTTGGTGTCAGGGTGTCGGTAATCAAACTGCAGTTCCATCAAATGCGGTTCTGTATTCAGTCAAAGCGTTGTTGAACCAAACTTGCACCTCTAATTATTGGCAAAAAGAACAAAAACATGGCCAGATTATTGTACCCTTTCTTGTTAACAAAGATGTTAATTTTACATTCCATCTCTAAGCCTCACACGATTGCTGCACGGTATGAGGGAGAAATTCTTAGGGGGTCACGGATGTATAACACCGCTCAAATTTAGGACACAACATTACGCTTTCTCTGTTATCCTAATGTTGATTTTACGAAGAATCAGGACATATAAACTTAGCGAACTTGGAACCACGCTGTTCGCACGTGGACGGTTGTCTCCTGTCAAATGAGCCTTCTAAGTGGTTGCAGCCACCACAGATGCGTATCTTCATCTAAGCGGTAGTAGCGAAATTGAAAATGTAAAAAAATTAAATTTATAGTTGTGGAACAATTATGGTTACCTTTTCTTGGTGCACTTTGAAATTTCTGTGTAAGAATGAATTTTCAGCTTGAATATTGCACCATAGACGACACTAATGTGTCAAGTACACTATAATTACGCCGAAATTAAAGCAATGACACAGCCCATACTTGAAAAAAACGCAGAAGAGACGTGTGTTTTACGCTAGCTCAAACGATGGGCGAATTGACACGCGTGATCGGCCACGTTTGAATTTATCACCGATCTAAAAAAAGAGGTCGGCCCAAGGTAAACCTGCGACGTCAGACCAAGCACAATGGCCGACCTACTGCCGACCTGACCAAATGGCGTTGGCTGATGGTAAATATACGATGTTGTGCCAAGCATGGTGACCGACCTACTGCCAACCTGGCCAAGTTGGCGTTGGCAAATGGTAAACCGACGACGTCGGGCCAAGCACACTGGCCGACCTACTGCCGACCTGGTTATTGGCCATTCACGGGCCAACCACATTTTTGGTTCTTTCGCCGACTAAACTGGCCCCAGAGTAGTTGCCGACCTTTAACCGACCGTCAACCACTGGCCATGTCCCTTTGGGCAGCCGCTCATTGAACAGGACGCGGTAGCTTTAAGAAAAGCTAAAAGGCGGAATATTAAACTTTTGTGTATTTAGAAAGGTTGGAATTACAGTAAATATACTAATAACTTGTTCTCCCAAACGTATGAACTATGGAGCCCAGTTTTCCCACCTGTAAGTAAACATTTCTGAAAATGAAAGCATATATTACACCTTGCTTACTGCGTTATGTTTTTGAATAATAGAGATTGGTTCTCGGCGAGTCACAAAAGAAAGAAAACCCAGCATCTCCACCAAATGTCACGGGGTGAGAGAATGAATGCAATAAATATATTTACAAAATAAACAGGGGGAGTCAGAGGCAGCTGCAGCCAAGATGGGAGAACAGCAGCAACAACAACACGAGCACGGTCGCTTTCATCGTCTTCGTCGTCTATGATGCTCTTTCGTTGCCGATGTCGTGTAGCATATTTTTAGAATGATAGGGAAAATTTATCACACACGTTAGTATGATTCAGTTAAGGTCTTTTTATTTTTACGCTAGAAAAGTTAATAATGTTTCGCTTTAGTGACACTATTTACGATCAGACAATATAACGACGCGAGAAATAAGTTCTTCCTCAAACTTTTAACAGCAGAACATTCACACAAAATGCTACCCGAAACATATTAATGTGCAGCCTCTCATGCCATCGGGAGCATATATCACTGCTCTCGTGATTCGTACCGTCGTTAGTGTTTTCTGCTATCTTCCCCATATGCATTACTTCTTTAAAACAATTGAAGACTGCGAAAGTGAATGCGAAGTAGATGTGAAGTGACCATTATTTGCGCAAATGTAGGATGGTAGTTTCAATCTTTTCGGTCGTACGCAACACAGAAAAGTTAAATGTACAGCTGCACATGTTTTTCTTTATTCACTGTTTGACGTGGTCGAAAGGTACATTTAAGGCACAATTAAAAAAGGCCTAACCAAATGTGCCACTCAATGTCAACAATCGGCTGCTCGCCCATCTCACTTGCCTCGCACTGCAATTATTTTTTTTTGCTTTGCTACGTTTGATTTTATTGAGGTAAAGGGACCGCTTATTTCATGCTGTACGTGCCAAACAAGATACCCGAGATAGTTTTCGTTTCTTGAAAAGTGAACACACTTGATGGACTATCCCTGCGTTATTTCGCCTTTCTTTTACTTTGGCTTAGCGTGTTTAGGTTCCTGTATGAGTCTCCAATTCGCAAGCGCACGCGTCATCATTACATAATTAAAGAAAGTAGACATGCATATAAAATAATTCAAGCTGATTTTACTTTTACACCACACAGCCGGGAGTACGCAAGTGTCATCTGTACAAGATCAGTCACAAATTCAGAATGACACGTACTTTAATTGAGTATTACTGAAGTGCTCGCAAGTGTCGATTCTGAAAATGGTGCATAACGGCGTAGTAATCATGCTGTTGCAATACGTAAAAAACGCACGTCGAACTTCGGCATCGTTGAGCAGACCTTTGTGATATGTCAAGTACGGTGAGTCATGTTGTGCACTCATTGCAGTGCATGGGCGGTGAGCATCACTTTGATTTGTCGAATTTCAAGAGATGGATGACGCCGGTATATCGACAGCTGGCGACGCAGACCCTGAAATTTAAACAATAGAGCGACTTACTCGTTCACTGATACCGTGCGCAGGAAGTGATACGGCAATCAAGTCACCACACTTTGTGACTTCTATTTCGAAAAGAACACAGACACGACTGGGCTGAAATACATTGTTTGTATACAACACTACAAAAATTCGTCAGATTCCACGAACCAGAGAATCGACGTTATGCGAAGCATGTGGAGGGAAGGGGACCGTGTTGTAATTTGTTTATTGAACGACACATCGTGGAATGACGCTAAATATATGTACAAATGTTGCACGCAGGGACATCCCTATCGGAAAAACTACCATGGTGGATACTGGAACACATAGTGCGCTTAGTGGAAATAGTAGTGGGTATGGTGAAAATTATGGTGGATATGGCGGGACGTAGTGGAAATTATGGTGGATATGCCAAAACATACTGGGTGGCATGGTGTACAGAAGATGTGTAAACTGGAAACTATGGTAGAAAGTAGAGGCCAGGCAGCGGGCAATCATGGGAGGCTCTTCCCACCACTGCGATAATGCTGGGAAGCACTAAGCAGATGATAGGTGATGCTTATTATGGCGGGCCACATGGTGTACCAAGCTGAGCCGCTCTGCCCACTATTTCGATAATGCTGGGAAGCAGTAAGTAGATGATGGGTGCACTTATAATGGCGGGCAATATATATAGTGTACCAAGCTGGGATCTGTGCACCATATGTTCTATAACCATTATTTCTACCCAAGGTTAGGCCTACCGACCGAGCCCGTACAATTGTGCTATCCACGCTTCTGGGTTTCAGAATACACGATTTCGGCAAGTAATAATGACAATACAGCACAGCCATGACATCAATTAACCTAAATGAAGCATTTTTCACTGTGTACGGTGTACGCGCAAGAAGCAAAAAACATCGATGCGACGCGATTCCAGCACCACCAAAGAACGTGCGTCTCCCCTCACTGACAGCCACCGGTCGCACTCGCCGGCACTTCTCTAGCTTTGTGCGAGAACACAGACTTGGCAATTTGTATGCTTGGGGAACCAATATGATAGCATAATATTTCCGGCACACTGCATTTGTTTTGGCTAAGCCGTTATGTAGTTGTTCCTACAGCGATAGAGCTACAGTAGTGCGCTGGCATGACTGAACTACGTTGCGCAAAAAGCACACCAATACTCAATTAAATTAGGTGGGTGTATCTATGGAATGTGCCTAGAGGCGCAATAAAGCGTGAGCTGATGTCGCCATTCTGAACGAGCGAGAAATGGATATTAAACTTGGCAGACACTGCCGGTAAACTATTGCTGCTCCCCAGTCCACTTGGTTTTTTTTTCTTGAAGTTGTGAATTGTAAAAAAATAGCACTAGTGCCATTAACATAGTGGCAATCGTTACAGGCACCAGTTGCTTGCGTTAATTAAATGTGCAAATTTTAGTAGGAGGCTTCTTCCTGCCACTGAAACGACTTTCTTCGCCCAATGCCATGTTGATGGTGATCTTCTAAAGGGGCCAGGCACCGGTCACAGCTGCTGGAAGCCCACCTGGACGCGTGATGCGGTTCTCGTGGAATACGCTCCTTCTCAGTGCTTTGCACACTCTCCAATGAGTCTCCGCCGCTGCTCGCCTCGTTCTCGCGTACATTACGGGCCCCGGCCTTCTTGGATGGTGACTCAGTTCTGCGTTGACGGGACCTTGGGTGTTGGTTCTGGCTATTCACACTGCCGGCCTCTCTCTGAAACCAGAAAAGCGTTATTTTGGATATGAGGAACTCAAATTCCTTGGCCACATTGTCAGCAGCAGTGGTGTTCGCCCCGAGCTTGAGAAGCCTATGGCAGTTGCTTTGTTCTCGGTATCGAGAACAAAGCATGATGCACTCCGCTTTCTGGGCCTTTGTGCTTATTACCACCGCTTCGTGCCAATTTTTTCGAAAATTGCCGACCCTATACAACAACTCGTCAAGAACGACGTCGCCCTTCGTCTGGGGTCTCAAACAATCGGACGCTTTCCGTGACCTTGAACGCCTAGAAACACCACCAATCCTTGGTCACTTCGACACCGAAGAAGACACAGACGTCCACACCGACGCGAGTAACCTTGGCCTCGGAGCTATTCTTGTGCAATAGCGATATGGCGTGCGACGCGTCATCGCCTACGCTTGCCGCACGTTGTCATCTGTGGAGAAAAACTACTCGACGACTGAAAAAAGAATGTCTGGCGGTTGTATGGGCCATAACAAAATTCAGGCCCTACTTGTAGGGACGCCCCTTCCGAATCGTCAGTGACCATCATTTTCTCTGCCGGATAGCGAATCTGAAAGATCCTTCGGGCCGTCTCGCAAGATGGAGCCTTCGGTTACAGGAATGCGATGAATGCGATATAATGATGGTTTACCAAGTCTGGCCAGAAAGACACCGACACTGACTGCATTTCCCGCGCACGGCGCAGTCGCATTTGGTTTCAGCCACAGGAGCGTTTTTACCGCTGTTAGAAATTTCTTACGAGCATCTAAAAGAATGGAATGCTAAAAATAGATAACTTCAGTTGGCTTATGTATATAATTTTCTTTATTTTTTGTGTGTTTATTGTGTTTTTCTTTTTAATGTTTTTTGTTTGTTCAGAAGTGTGACACCTTTACATTATTACCTATATTACCTAATTAGTCGACCCTCTCTTTCAAGAAGTGAATTAATCTAAAAAGCAAGGCACCATCCCAATCATGGCCTATCCCTCTAGGTGGGTTGCGCCAAGGTGTTGAGGAACCAACCAACCGTCGAGATCGCTGCAGAAGACAAGGATGAAGACTTCAGCTGCCTTGCATGATATATTTCCGAAAAATTCAAAATTGATGCCGCTCAGTTTTTTAGAAGCTACATTAAAAGATTACCTGGCACATACGCCAATACAAGCAGTCATAGCAACTGATGCGTCACAAAGAGAAGAAAAATGTGGAATCGGTTTTATTTTTTCTCCTCTCCTATACTGGTTCTTTTCGCTTCGCTTTCCTGATTTTGTGCCCATATTTGAAGCAGAATTTTTTGCGATAATTCTAGCTCTCCGTAAATAACTGCTTCAGTAAGAACCGCAATAATTTTAACAGATTCACTATCAGTATGTGCCTCCCTTACTGCAGATGAGAACTCGCATGCCCAGAGTGCTTTCAAGGCATTAGTTCCCTCGCATCTCAATCTGATCAAACTGGTCTGGGTTCCTGGACAAAAGGACATTTATATGAATGAAATGGCAGATGCGTTGGCCAAGTCATCTTTAAATGGGCCTGTTTTTGATGTATTACTGGCATCGAAATTTCTTATAGGCGCTAGAATAAGAAGCAAAGTACTGTTAGAGAAATTTCGTACACCTTCACTAACAGCCACGCCAGAATTCAAGCGCTTGCTATACCATTGGAATAGTAAAACATGTCAAACGCGAGGAACGGAAGTCGCAATCACTAGACTGCGCTGTCGAATTCCACAGCTGAATTTATATTTACACAGAGCTGGTCTGGCAGCCTCCCCTCATTGTCCTGTTTGTGGAGTAAATGAGTCTACTGAACATTATCTCATTTATCTTAATAGATTCTCTGCCTTACGTAAAAACACTTTAAGTGCCGTTTGCCACCTTCTCAGAATAGATTTAAATGCTGAAAATGTGCTTTCTTTCGGGGATTTTTGTCTAGGCCACAGCGATGGAAAGATGGTTGACGCATTGCAGGAGTCCGTGAAAAGTTCAGAGAGATTTAAGTGATGAAATCATTGTTCGGTAGGTTTTGAAATTTCCAAATTCATAATAAATAAAATACGACGCTTTATTGAGTATATTACACTTGAGTATATCTACAATTCAACCATAAAGTTCGTCTTGTTGCATCTTTCTTTTATTTCTCGTAAATTGATTAACTTTAATCTGCTAATAAAGAAGAAATTCATAAAAACTATCCGGTTCTTGGCAAATCCCCCAGCGTGGGTATGCGCCACATCGTCACGGATTTTGCCTTGTCTTGAAACGTGGCTGAGCAGCAACGCGAAGACTTAGAACTACAACCACTGATCGAATACCTTGAGGGACGTCGCCCACTACCCCCATGTATGTTTGCTTGTGATTTGTCATCTTGCTGTCTACGCCAAGACATCCTCTACTTTCATCGAACAAAAACTGTTTTCCTCTTCGTCGTTCCTGCTGCTCTCCGCGATGATAGTTTGCGAGCTTGTCATGACGAGCCATCGTAAGGGCATCTTGGCTTCGAGCAAATACTACTGGCGGCAACTTACGAAAACCGTCCGGCAGTACGCAAAGACATTCACAGCCTATCAGCGCCGCAAAAATCCAACGACAAAACCAGCCGGTCTTCTTCAGCCTTTACGACCCCCACACGCACCTTTTGGAAAGGTCGGGATGAATTTAGTCGGCCCATCTCTGAAGTCTACGGCTGGTAACCACTGGATTGAGGTTGCCACCGACTACTTGACCAGATACTGCGAAACACGAGCCGCCCAGCGAGCAACTGCTTCTGATGTTGCTGGCTTTTTTTTATCAAGAACATGGTTCTCTGCCACGGTGTTCGCGCTGTCGTTATCACAGACCGTGGTACTGCTTTTACGGCACAGTGGCTCCGAAAGATCCCGTTGCTGAGCGGCAAGACGCACCGAACATCAACTGCGTACCACACGCAGACTAACGGGTTAACCGAATGACTTAACAAAACATTTGCAGATATGCTTTCGATGTATGTCGCCAAGGATCAGAAGAATTGGGACGGAATCCTCCCGTATATAACATTTGCCTACAAAACGGCTCTGCAGGAAACCACTGGTTTTGCTCCTTTTCGTCTGGTTTTCGGCAGCGACGTCACCGCAATGCTTGACACCGTGCTGAAACCAACTCTGCCGAACATGATAACCCCGGACGCAGAAGTATTTGTTCAGCATGCCGAAGACGCCCGGCAGCTGGCGTGCTTTCGCATTTTATTGCGGCAAAATCAAGATGCTCGCTGATACAACACCCATCACAGAGCAGTAATATGCGAACCTGGTGACCTAGTCTTGGTTTGGACTCCTATACGTCAACGTGAACGCTCAGAAAAATCATGTGAGTACTTCAGACCCTACCGAGTTCTTTCTCACCTCGGGGAAGTGAACGACGAAGTTGTGCGAGCAGACACGTCGCACCGTTCTCGTAGAACACGCTCCTCGGATGTGGTTCAGGATGAAGCCTTACTATTCGCGTTGACTGCAAGTCAAGAACTTTGTGATGTGGCACTTGCCTTAAAGACAACTGTACATTTCTTTGTCGCTTCTTTTTTCTTCACCTCGTCCTTTTTCTTTTCAATGGACACAGACATTATGGACTACCTTTCGTTGTTTTTCGGCACCGCGGTAGTCATCCGATGCTTCTTCTTTTTTTTTTCTTTGGGGAAAGGGTAAGGCTACGCTGTGTTGGTGGCAGAAGAGGAAAGCGAAGATGTGAAAGGCTGCTGTGGCTGAGTAAACAGTCGTTCACTTCGAGTTCCTGTCTATCGTTTCATCTCGCGACAATATGTATTGTTTTTGAAATTGGATAGGCAGCACTGCAACCGCATTGACATTTCACGAAGATTAGCACCTATTTCAAAAGTAGTTTCGAGACATAGCGTAGATCTGTGGTAAAATGCTTCATTGCTACGCAGAATGCTTGGGTTCGATTCCAGCTGGGTCCATGCATGACATATATTCTTTTCATTCTTGGCTCAACGCTACCGATGTCAGGTTTAACGCTCACACGTTAAAATGTTCATGTGTGTCCTCGTCATTCCTTGGTAGATGCTAAGTGTCCATCTCCTGTAGCACATGCCCACATACCAGTGGCACATATCCGCCCGTTGGTATGTGCCACTCTCTGGCGGGAAGTCTTTGATGACGTACTTGACGGGATTGTGACACTATTAAGGTCTTGACCAGTGTGTCATATTGATCAAACCATCTTACCCTCCCATGCTAATTTTTGTTCACGCCAATTAAGGAGGCGACCATGAGAGAACCCAAACGTAAGCGGATAGATAGATATATACGTTCAAAGTCACCGAAGTTTGCTAAAAAATGCTTCGCATTTTAATTAAAACTTAAGGTGCCGCTTCAGCGAGTCACAAGGTTTTTGGCTGGTCAGATATGGCTATAAGTTAGAACTTAGCGCAGTGTTATGCCTGCCGACCATTCCGCTGCGAAAATAATTTTTCTAGATGCAGTCGCTTCCCTTCCATTGTCTTTATTCTCTTCATATTGCCACGAAAGTAATAACAGAGAGCGACGAAACGACGTCTTGCTTGCCCTCAGACCAGGACGCAAAAGCCCTCTTCTTTCTTCACTTCCAAGGGATTCCCCCTACAGTTGATGGCTCATACCCATTACCTGTGACATTACTCCCTCTCCTCGAAAAGCATCGGCTCGATGCTGGTAATGAGCGTTGAGAAAAAAAATGCGAAAGAAAAGATGCTACCATGGAACCCAACAACTCCGTCGTAAGGGGAAAAAAATGGGCTGGCGTCGTAGAAGAACTCAATAAAGAAAGGAGTAAGTGCACAAGACAATAAAAAAAACCAAAGTGGCAAAAAAATAGTCATTGCATGGTAAGTTAGTGCACGTTCGATAGATGGCGCGAGAAATATGGCTTGAGTCTTGACACGTGCACCACATCACTTTGTGAAAGCCGACGGGAACGTCTTGAGGTGCCCTCAGGGAGAACTTCATACGTAACGTCACTGAGTCGGCGCAGAACTTTGTAAGGGCCGAAGTAGCGCCGAAGCAACTTCTCAGAGTGACCACGCTGTCGGATGGGAGTCCACACCCAAACTTCATCACCTGGTTGGAAGGTAACCTCTCGGTGTTTAAGGGTGTAGAGGTGTGCGTCGGCAGTTTGGCGAGCCTGAATACGGCATCGGGCGAGTTGAAGGGCCTCCTCGGCGCGTTGAGCGAACAATGCAGCGTCCGTGTTGAACATGCTCAAGTTGTTGGGAAGGAGCATTGCGTCGAGCATTGTGGTGACCTCTCGATCATGAACTAAGCGAAATGGGGTGAAACCTGTACTCTCTTGGACTGCTGTATTGTAAGCAAAAGTTACGTAAGGGAGTATATCATCCCAGCTCTTGTGATCAACGGCCACATACATCGACAGCATATCTGCAATTGTCTTGTTCAACCGTTCAGTGAGTCCATTTGTTTGGGGGTGATAACCCGTGGTTTTCCGATGTTCTGTACCACTTAGTCTCAGCACTTCTTGAAGCATCTCTGCGGTGAAAGCTGTACCACGATCAGTAATTATCACAGCTGGCACTTCGTGACGAAGTACGATGCTGGTGACAAAAAACTGTGCGATTTTCGCTGCGGTAGCTTTGGGCAGGGCCTTTGTTTCGCTGTAACGCGTTAAATAATCGGTGGCAACCACAATCCACCGGTTTCCAGACGAAGAGGTGGGAAATGAGCCGAGCAAGTCAATGCCAATTTGATGGAATGGTGTCTTCGGCGTGGCGATGGGCTGTAGTAGTCCTGCTGGTCGGACAGGTGGAGTCTTACGGCGTTGGCAGTCGCGGCATGTGCGGACGTACTGCTTGACTGTCTTCGCGAGGCGGGGCCAGTAGTATGAGCGGCGAATTCTTTCCAATGTGCGCGTGTAGCCAAGGTGTCCGGATGATGGTTCGTCGTGACAAGCATGTAAAATATCGTCCCGAAGCGAGGTCGGCGCAACCAGTAGGTAAGTAGCCTGGGTATGGTCGAAATTTTTCTTATAGAGGACTCCATCCCTGATGCAGAACGAGGCCAGCGAACGTGCGAAGTTTCGAGGAAGGCTGCGTTTTCGGCCTTCGAGGTAGTCAATCAGCGGGCTTAGCTCCATGTCGTCGCGTTGTTGTTGAGCCAAGTCGGTTGCTGACACAGAGGAAAGGAATGTATCGTCCTCTTCAACGTCCGCGTTCGTACTTCCAATTGGTGCACGTGAGAGACAGTCCGCATCAGTGTGTTTGCGTCCTGATTTGTGAATGACTGTAACGTCAAATTCTTGCAGCCGAAGGCTCCAGCGTGCTAGACGACCGGAAGGGTCTTTGAGGTTGGCGAGCCAGCATAAAGAATGGTGGTCGCTAACTACCCTGAATGGTCGACCGTACAAATAAGGGCGAAACTTTGTTATAGCCCAAACAACGGCTAAGCATTCTTTTTCTGTTGCAGAGTAGTTTTTCTCTGCAGATGATAGTGTTCGACTTGCATAGGCAATCACGCGCTCTATGCCATTTTGCCATTGAACCAGTACAGCTCCAAGTCCGACGTTGCTGGCATCTGTGTGTAGCTCTGTGGCAGCGTTGTCGTCAAAGTGACCGAGTACAGGTGGGGCTTGGAGATGGTTTCGTAGCGTGTCAAAGGCGTGATCCTGATCATGGCCCCAAACAAATGGTACGCCGTCTTTCGTAAGTTCATTTAGCGGTTCAGCGATTTTAGAAAAGCCTTTGACGAAGCGTCTGTAATATGCGCAGAGTCCCAGAAATCGGCGGAGGTCGCACTTGTTTGTTGGGACAGGAAATGCGGCAACAGCTTTCGTTTTCTCAGGGTCTGGGTGTATACCGGCGTGGCTGACGACGTGACCAAGTAATTTCAGTTCCTCGAATGCAAAGTGGCATTTCTCAGGTTTGAGAGAAAGTCCAGCTGTTCGAATTGCCTGAAGAACTGCCTGTAAGCGCTGGACGTGCTGCTCAAACGTGTCCGAGAAGACGACCACATCGTCAAGGTAGACAAGACACGATTGCCATTTTAGCCCAGAAAGAACCGTGTCCATCAATCTTTGAAAAGTAGCTGGTGCCGAGCACAAGCCGAATGGAAGGACCTTGAACTCGTAGAGTCCGTCAGGAGTAATGAAGGCGGTCTTTTCGCGGTCGCGCTCATCAACAGATATTTGCCAATAGCCGCTGCGTAGATCCATGGAAGAAAAGTAACGAGCATTGCGAATGCGGTCCAGCGAGTCGTCAGTTCGTGGTAAAGGATACACGTCTTTCTTCGTGATCTTATTCAACTTTCGGTAGTCGACGCAAAATCGGAGAGTACCATCTTTTTCTTTACTAACACAACAGGGGACGCCCAGGGACTGGTCGATGGCTGGATGACATCGTCCTTGAGCATCTGCTGGACCTGTTGGCGTATAACGTCTTGTTCTTTTTGCGAGACTCTGTAGGCATGCTGTCGAATGGGTCTCTTGGTAGGCTCGGTGATGATACGATGCTTGGCAAGCGGTGTTTGGTTAACTTTCGAAGTCGTAGCGAAGCAGTCCCGAAATGAGCCAAGTAGCTTCAAAAGACGTTCCCGTTGTGCAGACGGTAGACCCTGGTTTACGTCGAGATTGCTTGCAAATGTCATGGCGGAATCGTGGCACGACGAAAGAGCAGATAATCTTGAGGGACCAGGGACGTCGGCAATATCCTCAAGGTATGCGATCGCAGTGTGTTTGGTAAGATGGCGATACTCGTCGCTGAAATTCGTGACTAATAGGCAAGCCTGCTTTCTACTGGGCTGAACAATACCTCGGGCAACGCAGATTTGTTGTGCAAAAAGTAGAGACAAATTTCCTTCTGCAATTACAGCATTGGGGACGTCTTGGTCACATTCAACGTTGATAAAAAGGCTGCTGCGGGGAGGCAGAGTAACAGATTCGAAGGATACACGTAGGGCAGCCTTCGATGAGCGGGCGTTTTCCGGTTCAGGATGAAACGGGTCCTCGAACGACACCTGCAAGTCTCGTAAGTCAATAATTGCGCCGTGTTCGCGAAGAAAGTCTTGCGTCAGGATGAGTGGACGGGAGCACACAGGTAATACGAGGAAAGACCCTGTGAACATCGAAGCACGGACTCGAACACGGGCTGTGCACATTCCAGTTGGCGTGACGAGGTGGCCCCCTGCCGTGCGCAACAGCGGTCCTTGCCAAGGCGTAGTTACCTTCCTCAGTTGGGATGCTAGGGCGCTGCTCATAACCGAATAATCAGCGCAGGTGTCGACGAGGGCAGTGACGACGTGATTATCGACGTGTACGGTGATGTCAGCGGAAACAGTCTTGTGACTTTCGGAAACGACTGGAAAGTCAGAACGGTCTTCGTCGGGTCTTTGCGTCGAAGGAGGCTCTTTGACAGTTCGTTGGGACGCGGCTTCACCCCCAGGAGCCGCGGTTTCTAGTTTCCCCTGTGGGGACTCGGTGACCGGCCTCTGAAAGGAGCATAGGATGACGAGGGAATGCTTGGTGACGTGGGGCGGCGAGGTGATGGAGATCGTGATTGGGGGCGTGGACCAAGGCGAGGAGCTTGCTGGCCAGTAAGGTACGCTTCGATGTCGCGGGGACGCTCACCGTAACGCGGGCAACGAGCATCAGGGTGAAAGCCACGGAGACCAAGTTGGCGGTACTGGCAGTTACGGTAGACGTGACCCGCTTCGCCACAGTGGTAGCAGAGTGGACGGTTATCGGACGTACGCCACACGCTGGCCTTTGTGGCGTTCTGCCGCGATCCAGACGGACGATAAGTTGGTGCACTCTGAAACCTTGAAACGGGTGACGGAGTCGAAGAGGTGCCCTGAAATCGATGGCTAGCCTGATCCATTCTCCCCATGGTGGGATCAGGGCCATGTGGTGCAGGAGATCACAGAGCCGCCGCATGAGTCAGCACAGGGGCCTCAGGTCTTGTTGGCGCGAGTGGGGTGACCACGTGTCGGATCTCATATCGGATTAAGTCTGCGAAATCACTTACGGGTGGTTGGGGTCCCGCTGCTTGGAGTTGCCGCAGCTCGTCCCGCACGACGCTTCTTATGAACTCAGCGAGGGCATGCCTCTCGCTGTCAGCCCCGATAAAGCATGCAGCAGGGGTCAGGTCGTGGCGTTCATACTGTGACGACCTATACTGGAGAGTACGCTCCATTGTGGTTGCCTCATTTATGAACTCTGCCACAGTCGTCGGGGGATTGCGCACGAGTCCGGCGAAGAGCTGCTCTTTTACCCCACGCAATAAATGCCGCACCTTCTTTTCCTCGGACATTGCAGGGTCAGCACGCTTGAAGAGTCGAAGCATGTCCTCAACAAACATCGAAACTCTCTCGTTGGGTCGTTGGTTCCGAGACGAGATAGCCTGCTCCGCTCTCTCTTTCCTTTCAGTGCTGCGGTACGCATCACGAAACTGTCGGCTGAACTCATGTCACGTCGCAAAGGAACCCTCGTGATTCTCGTACCACGTTTTGGCAGAGTCTTCTAACGCAAAGTAAACTCTCCGCAGCTTGCGAGCTTCATCCCATTCGTTGATGTTGGCAACTCGATTGAAGTGGTCAAGCCAGTCGTCAACATCTTCATAAATGTCTCCATGAAATGAGCGTGGTGTTTGCGGCGCATGAAAAACATGCGGGAGAAAAGAATAGGCGTCGTTGGTTTGACTCGCCTGGTTGTTAGTTGAAGTTGCCATCTCGTCTTGAGAGAGGGGACCTAACTCGGGAGATAGTCCTCGCAGGCGACGACTGCTTCGTGCCGTGGGTGCTGTAGCTGTCTCCAAGTAGCTCGGTGTGTCGGCTGAAAATCTGCAGCCGAGGCGCATTTACCCAGCACCTCTACCAGTGCCACGAACGTAATAACAGAGAGCGACAAAACGACGTCTTGCTTGCCCTCAGACCAGGACGCAAAAGCCCTCTTCTTTCTTCACTTCCAAGGGATTCCCCCTACAGTTGATGGCTCATACCCATTACCTGTGACAATATAGTACTCGCCCATTTTTGGTGAGACGGTGCATCGAAAGGTCGAACTTAATTTTTTTACGCATAATTAATTCACTGCTCGAGGCAGTCTCCCATATTTTGTTCAATTCAATTGCTGTCTGCTGAAACTTGCTATATTAATGCCTTTTTTTCGCGCGCCATAGTTATGAATGGCACTGTTATATCGAAAAATATGCAGAATCCATCCTCAAGCTTCTCAATGAGGGATATTAGGCATGCGCCTAGCTACGAATTAAAGATCGTCTGCTTTTTGTATTTGTTTGATACTACACCTTCATTCCTTTCGTTTTCCGAAGAGCATCTGATTTAACATATACAAACCAAAATGCTGGCACTAAGATGCTCTACTTGCTTCATTTTGTGTTGGCAAACCACATCGGTGAAAAACTTCCACAGTTGCATCAAGCAGCATAGAGGAGTCGGCGAGAGGCCGGCGTAGCAGACGACACTGGGGTGCGTCGGAGACCATGGGGGCGCGCGCTCTTCTCCCGTGGCGGAAAAGGAATACTTCTGTGCGCCGCCGCAAGGATCACTGCGCGCACGTTCTTCAAAGGGTCAACCAGTAGTGCAAGGAACATTTGTGGCTAAAAGAGAAAGTGGCAGGGCAAATGACACTCCTTGGTTTAGTGTACTTGTGGACGGGAGCAAAGGCCAGAGAGGAAGAGCAGGCAATGGTAGAGTGTATATCAAAGGACATTGAGGAGTTAGGAGGAGAGTGCGAGATAGTTATACTAGGACATATGAATGCGCACATAGAAGATATATATGGGTATACTGACCCAACAGGCAAAATGATCATGGATATGTGTGAAAGGCATGATTTGATTATTTGCAACAGTACCGAGAAGTGTGAAGGGCAAATAACATGGGAGGTAGGAATGCTGCTGTCGAAGATAGATTACGCACTGATGTAACATAGGATGTATGATAAGCTCAGGGGAATGCACATGGATTAAGGTGGCTCCAGAAGTCTGTGTAGTGATCACAAAGGTATCAAGCTAAGTTTTGGGGCAGGGAAACTGGGAAGGAGACAAGATGAGCAACTACAGGGAAATTTTTATTCAGAAAGGCAAATAGAAATTGTGTATTAGAGCATACGCACTAACGCGTATACGCCCTCCAGACAACGAAAAACCCCGCGCTCTGATTGTGCGAGAACCTGTGCCTCCTTTGCCAGACTTGCCGTAGGCCCATTTTTCGTCACGACCTCGTTGCGACTCCTCTGTACGAATAAACATAATCGCAGTGTGTATGTGTATGTATGTGTGTATGTGTGCATGTATGCGTGTGTGTACGTGTGTATGTACGTGTGTATGTATGTATGTATGTATGTATGTATGTATGTATGTATGTATGTATGTATGTTATGTATGTATGTATGTATGTATGTATGTATGTATGTATGTATGTATGTATGTATGTATGTATGCGTGTCTGTATCTGTGTGTATGTATGTATGTATGTGTGTATGTATGTGTG
>NC_051165.1:29025060-29057560 GCF_013339725.1 Rhipicephalus microplus
GTCACCGAATGGCAAGTCCTCACAGCGTGATGTAGGGCCTGCGCGTTCTTTGTCGCGTGCAAAGGGAAGCCAAGAACTTTGCATTGCTGAACAGTGGGGATGAGAGAGCTATAAAGATGTAGGGAGACGAGGGTATTGTGGGAGCGCTGGTACGCAGACCGGTTTAGCAAAAGTAGTTCACATTTCTCCGGTGCAGGGGACAGGCCAGCAGTAGCGAGAAAGGAAGCGATAAGGTCCAGGCCACGTTGCAAAGTATCCTGCACGTGGCCGGGACATCCAGACGTACACCAGAGAGTGATGTCGTCTGCATAAAAAATATGGTGGAGGTCAGGTATTTGGGACAGTTGGGAGGCAAGGGGGGCTATAGCCATATTAAATAGAGTAGGAGATAGTACGGCACCTTGAGGAGTGCCGCGGGTGAGGGAGTGTGGGTTAGACAAATGAGTATCGTCTCTGAAGCGAGCAACTCGATTAGAAAGAAATGATCGGATGTAAGAATACATGCGGGAGCCACATGACAGGGAGGAGAGCTGAGCGAGTATGTGGTCATGACTCACGCCATCGAATGCCTTCCGTACATCGACGGTTACAAGCGCATGGATCTGACTACGAGAAGGTGAAAGAAAAGTATGCTGAAGAACAAGGAACATGTCCTGCGCACAAACGCGGCGTCGGAAGCCAATAAGAGAAGGAGGGAAAAACTCTTTCGCCTCAATAAAATCAGACAGTCGAGTCAAGGCCATTCGTTCAAGAGTCTTGCCAACGCATGACGTCAAAGAGATAGGGCGAAGGTTAGAGAGAGATGGAGGTTTGCCGGGCTTCGGAATCATGCAAATTAGAGATGATGTCCAGGAGCTTGGAAGACAGCCGCTGTTCCATGCTTCGTTGAATGTGTGTAAGAGAAATTCCTTCGCGTTGTCGGGGAGATTACGTAATGTAGTATATGTTATCTCATCCTCACCGGGTGCCGAGCGGGTAGATTGAGTGGCTAAGGCAGCTTCCAGCTCCCTGAGCATGAATGGGCGGTCCAGGTCTGGGTTAGCTTCGCCACCGTAATCTGGGTAGAAAGGTGTGAAGGGGGGTGGGAGATACAGAGATTTTAAATTTTCAAACACATCAGATGGAGTCCCTTGAGTGAGAGCTTTAGCTAGGGTGGGAGCAGCGGCAGGCTTGGTACCTAAGAGAGACCTAAACAGAGACCATGTAGAGCGCGAGTGCAGTGCGGAGTCAAGGCCGTCACACAGCGTGTTCCAACGAGAGTGCTCGAGAGAAGTGCCGTAAGCGATAATTTCAGCCCGCAGAGCATCAATTCGGAAGGAAAGTTGGAAGTTGTGTGGCTGCGAGCGGAGAGCGCGTTTCAAACGTTTATGACGTCGCCATAATCGGAGGAAGTGAGGATCAGGGTCAGGAATGGGGAGTTGAAAACGAGCGCGGCGACTACAGGATGTCATTGCTGCGGAGATCCGCGACGTCCAGTCGCCGTAAGTTTTAAATGAGTGAGACAAAAGGTTATTACGGAATGCTTCCCAGTCAGTGTGAGCGACTCGTTGTTTCCGCCTATTGTGGGAAAGAGGGGTGGTGATGTGTATGAGAAAGTGATCACTGAAAAAATTTTCAGCAGAGACCTGCCAGTGAAAAGGAAGGGAACTCCGAGAGAACGTGAGATCGGGTGTAGTGGAACGCTGTGAAATAGTGCCCGCTCGCGTAGGGGTGTCAGGAGTATTAAGAAGGGTGAGATGGCGTTCCTGGGCGAGGCAGTGTAGAAGGCGACCTGGTTTGAGTGTTTGGGGGTAACCCCAGAGCCTATGAGGAGCATTAAAGTCACCCCCAAGGAGGATATGGGTGGTCGATGGAAGGGAGTGCAGGAATTTGCCAAGAGCACTAAACAAAGAGGACGTGACAGGGGGGTTATAAAATGACATCAGAGTGAGAGAAATACGGGTAGATGGTTGGTAATAGACCACACCAACTAAATGTTTCAGGAGGGGGGAGGGTACGTCTAGTGGTTCAACGAGAACGTCATTGCGTACATAAATGGACGCAAGTGGCTTTCCCGTCGTAGCGTGATATGCACGGTAGCCTGGGACGGCAAGGGCCGCCCGAGTCTCCTGTATAAGAAGAAAATGGGGTAATGTTTGGCGGGTGAGAAGATATTAGTGGAGAGGGGTCCTATTATGACGAAAGTTGCGGCAGTTCCACTGCAAAATATCGAGGTCCTTTTCACGCGCCATCTAGGTCTTTGGAGTAGAGGAAGCGCCTACGCGTGCGCGTTCCTTCTTTTTTGCCGGGGGAAGTGACTCCTGCAGGGAGTTAAGCATATAGGTGAAAGATTCCAGTTGCTTAGATTGGGTTTCGAGGGTCGTAAGAATCCGGACAATTGAATTTTCTAGCTGGACCAAACGAGTGTGATGTGCAGTGGTGGTGGTTTCGACCATGTCGGCCAATTTGGTTACATGGGAGCTGGAGGTCGGGGCGGTGAGTGTGGTGAGTTGCTTATTTAGCTCCGTGAGTTGAGAGGTAAGAGAGGATGTGGTAGTTGCGAGTGTCTGTGTCAGTGCAAGTATTTTCTGTTGTAGCTCATCTGAGACGCGTTGTTGCTCGCGCTGGTTGCGCTCCAACATAGCCAGTCGCAGATCGAAGGAGCGGCTCTCGTTACTTGAAGTTGGTGAAGGTGTGTTTGATGAAGAAGTGCACATGGGTGGTGTTCCCTTAACCTTAGCGGCGTATGAGCCCGGGGGGGATGTTGCGGGAGGTGATAGGAGCTCATGCGCTGAAGAGGAGGGCGGCGAAGGCTGAGTGGCTCGGCGCATGGCTGTGCGACGGAGAAAAGCTGCTTTGGCGCAGTCGCGTTGCTTAGCTAGAAGGTAGGGGCAGGTAGAGTCGAGAGATGAGTGGGTGTTGACTTGGCAATGAATGCACCAGGGTTGGGCGCAAACGTGAGCATCGGGATCTGCCGGTAGAGGAGACGCACAGCGGCGGCACTTGGCCGGAACGCTGTGTCGGGGGCATTGATGAGCACGGTGCCCTATAGCAAGGCACCGAGTGCAAGTAGGGGGCTTGGGTTTATGTGGACGGCATCGGAAAGAGACGCGTTTGAAGTACACAAAGTGAGGGATGATGGTTCCAGCAAATGTTATGAGGACGGATTCAGTGGAGCCCATCATACGTGCAGCGAGTATATCTGAAGTAAAGGATTCGAGGTCATGCAAGAGCTGAGATGTTGTGAAGTGACCACCGACGTTGTGTATGACGCCGAGACATGATATTGGAGGACTGAGGGCATAGGGCTTAATGGTGATCGGCTTACCATTAAGTTCCAGACTTGTGAGGGAGAGTAGGAGGTGGGCAGTGAGAGGTGAGTGCGTTTTCAGAAACACAAGGCTCTGAGCAGGTTTGGCTTGAAGGGTGACCTCCGCACTGGTCTTGGGAGAGAGATTTGCGGCGGCTGTGATGGTAGAAAGCAGGTCATAGAGAGGCAGTTTCGGCGTGAGTGTTCCGGGTGGAAGTTGGATTCCGACGGTGATGAGCTCGGAGCGGGGGCGGGCGGTCGAGGCAGGTTTTCGATTGGCACTAACGGTGTTCCAGCTGCCTTCAGGGGATGGCGTATTGTCTTCGTTGACTTGCGATGCCGTGAAGTCCATTTCCGTCGATAAGTCGTCAGCTGAAGTGATGGAAGGCAAAACTTCGGCGATGGAAGGAACGACGCTCGTCGAAACGCGCTTGTCGACAGACTCGGAATTTCCAATGGGTAGGCCAGACGCAGATAAGGTGGGGAGAGCAGCAGGCGTGGTTGATTGCAATGCCAACGCTGCATTACGGCTCTCGGGCTCCGGCGTTTGCGTGGCTATCAAGCTGAGAGTAGCAGAGACGCCACCAGCGTTGCACGTTGCTGGACCGTGCGCGCTGTTGAGGAACGCTGCCTGTTGCTGTGTTGTTGTCGGCGCGGGGCTGGTGACATTGCCAGATGGTGACAGCGGAGGCACGGCTGTATCAGGCGTACGACCGGAGGAGGCTGGGCTTACCGAAAGGGCGTAAGTTGTCGTTGGTGTCGAGTGCTGGGCGGGACTCTGCATCGTGGAGGTGCAGGCGCGGCGCGTTAGGGTTAGCGCGGCGCCGCGCCGCTTCGTACTTTTGAAGGGGCCTGGGGGGCCAGCCTGGGGTCGGACCGGGGCCCGGATGTTGTCGGCGTGTCCCGGAAGTCTTCCAGAAGGAATAGTGAGCTTGTCCAGACACGGGCGGGGCCCGGTAACGGGCCAAGAACACGTGAAAGTGGAGCACTGTATGCGGCCAGCCAAACAAAACGGCGCCACCTGCCGGTTAATCTTCGTATGTATGTATGTATGTATGTATGTATGTATGTATGTATGTATGTATGTATGTATGTATGTGTGTGTATGTATGTGTGTGGGAGTATGTATAAGTGTGAGTATGTATGTGTGTATGTGTGTGTATGCGTGCGTGTATGTGTGTGTATGTGTGTACTTATGTGTGTGTGTGTCTGTGCGTGTGTGTGTGCGTGTGTGCGTGCGCGTGCGTATGTGCGTGCGTTTGTGTGCATGTGTGTGCGTGCGCGTGCGTTCGCGGGTGTGTGCGGGTGCGCGCGTGTGCGTGTGTGTCTGTATGTATGTGTGCGTGTATGTGTATGTATGTTTGTATGTATGTATTATGTATGTATGTATATATGTATGTAGGTATGTGTCTGTATGTGTGTGTATATGTGTGTACGTGTGTATGTATGTGTGTGTGTCTGTGCGTGTGTGTGTTTATAAGTGCGCATGCGTGCCCGTACGTGTGTGCGTGCGTGTGCGTGTGCGTGGGCGTATGTGTGCGTGCGTGTGTGAGCGTGTGTGCGTGTGTGTGTCTCTAAGTATGTGTGCATGTGTATGTATGTATGTATGTATGTATGTATGTATGTATGTATGAGGTATGTATGTATGTATGTATGTATGTATGTATGTATGTATGTATGTATGTATGTATGTTATGCGTGTCTGTATGTGTGTGTGCTTGTATGTATGCGTGTGTATCTGTGTGTATGTGTGTATGTATGTATGTGTACGTGTGTGTGTCTGTATGTATATGTGCATGTATGTATGTCTGAATGTATGTGTGCGTATGTATGTGTGTTTATGTGTGTGCATGTATGTGTAGGTGTGTGTATTTATGTGTGTGTATGTATGTGTCTGTGTGTATGTATGTGTGTGTATGTGTGTGTATGTATGTGTGTGTATGTGTATACATGTATGTGTGTATGTTTGGGTGTGTATGTATGTGTGTATGTATGTGTCTGTGTGTATGTATGTGTGTGTATGTGTGTGTGTATGTATGTGTGTGTATGTGTATACATGTATGTGTGTATGTTTGGGTGTGTATGTATGTGTGTATGTGTGTGTATGTATGTGTGTATGTATGTATGTGTGTTTGTGTGTGAGTATTGCCGCGAACCATGCATTGGGTTTGTTTATTTGTGTTTTGCTTTTTCGGCCTGGCTGCGCCGGCCTGTGCTACCACTGTTTTCACAGCGTTTCGAACAAACGTTATCACAGCGTTTCGAACAAACGCTATCGAACAGAGTTTCGAGCTTTCCGAACAAACAGCGTTTCGAACAAACGCTATTACAGCGTTCTCGATACTATTCGACTATTCGAGAAACTCTCGCGCCGAGGGACATAAATTCCCGCACAGTCGATGTCGCGACATTCGATCGCCGACGCTCACTAGCGTGCACGTCGTTTTGCCGGCCGCTGCTTCGCCGCCTGTGTATTCTTTCAGTTGTTAGGGGAGCACAGGTTCGCTCCAATAAACTTGTTTTCCTTATAGACAACTGCGTCGTTCTTTGCTGCGTGACATCTGGTGCAGGTGCGGGGTACATGAACTCTAAGCCATTGGCAAGCCGACAAGCAAGCCCAACACGACAAGCACGCCCAACTCATGTCAGCCGCCGACAGCAAGGCCTTCAGCCAGAGTTTGGACTGCTCCCGGATAAAAAGAGGAAAGAAGACGTAAAAACCACGATGATCAACGCAGGCACCATGACCAGCGCTACCAACCCTCCCGTCGTTCTGCAACAACCTCGTGAGCCCCCATCATTCCGAGGATCTCCTGGTGAAGACCCGGAAGAGTGGCTGAAGCTGGAGCGCATCCGCATGTTTAACAGGTGGGATGACGAAGAAACGTTTCGTCATGTCTTCTTCTATTTGGAGGATGCAGCAAGAACGTGGTTTGAGAACCATGAAGGCTACCTAACCGACTAGACTGTCTTTAAGAGCGAATTCCTCAAAACATTCGCTACGGTTGTGCGGAAAGAACGAGCCGCCATTTTGTTGGAGACGCGAATGCAACACCCTAACGTAGGTGTTGTAGTGTTCGCTGAGGAGATGAAGATGCTGTTCCGGAGTGCTGACCCCGAAATGGCAGAAGAGAAGAAGGTGCGCTTTCTGATGCGGGGAATTAAACAAGAGCTCTTCGCTGGACTCATCCGCAACCCCCCTAAGACCGTCGCTGAGTTCCTCACCGAGGCTTCGATGATCGAGAGGACCTTGGATATGCGTTCGCGGCAATACGATAGACCACTCAACACCCTTTCGGTGAACCCGGTAAACGCCCCTGGATTGGCGACGGAAGACTTGCGGGAGACCATCCGCGCCGTCGTTCGCGAGGAACTGAGGAAATTGTTCCCAGCAACGCCGCAGCCCCAAGTCGCCTCCCTCACTGACGTCGTCCGCGAGGAGATACAGCAAGCACTGGGGAATTCTACGCCGTCGGAAGCATCTTGCGAACCACAAGCGATGACCTACTCCGCTGCTGCTAGTCTACCCCTACCCGTCCCAACCCGTTATCAAGAGGCCCCGCCGTACCGCCACCTAATGTCGCCCGCCCAACCCACTGTAACCCGAAACCAGGCGCCCAGGAAAACCGAGGTGTGGCGAACGCCAGATAATCGTCCGCTGTGCTACCACTGCGGAGAGGCCGACCACGTCTACCGCCGCTTCCCGTACAAGAGGCTGGGTTTGCGTGGGTTCTCCGTCGACGCACCCCGCCCGCGAGCAGGCCAGCGCCCATTTGAGATCGAAGAATACCTGTCGAACACCAGCCGTGAACCATTCCGTTTCAACCGTTCGCCGTCGCCCTACCCGTACCAATCCCTCAACCGTCGCAGCAATGCTGACTTCGCCCGTGGAAGGTCCCCCAGCCCACGAGGGGGAAACTAAAAGCAGCAACTTCTGGAGGTGATGTTGCACAACAGCGAGAAAATGAAAACCCTCCAACGACGCAAGACCGTGATTCACGACATGCCCTCAACCCGACGACCCGACGACACCCTGACGAGACCCCCGAAAACGACGACAGCTACGCTGCGCGACACGTACCCGAAATGACGAAGCCTGCCGCTGAGAAGACGACGATGACGACGCATAGTGCCCGACCATCAACACGCGCAAGCCGCGATACGACGACCCGACGCACTCGAAATTCGAGGAAAGTGGCATCTGACGTACAGTTGTCCATCAACGGCCTTGACGTAGTCGCCCTCATCGACACGGGGACGACTACTCGGTCATGAGCGGGTCATGAGCGTCCAAGCTAAAAAAAGTTACGACCAGATGGGATGGTCCGCACATACGCACAGCAGGAGGCCACCTCGTGACCCCAAGTGGAATGTGCACATCGCGCGTCACCATAGACGGCACTACGTACCCTTCGGAGTTCGTCATTTTGCCTAACTGCTCCCGCGACGTAATTCTCGGAATGGACTTTTTGACGGACAATGGCGCAATAATTGATCTGCAGACCAGGTCGATAACGTTTTCTTCCGATCACTCCACGACGACGCAGCCAAACCTCGAACACCGCGCTGCTGTAAGGATCGCCGACGATCACGTCACCCTGCCACCCCGCGCAAGCTTGATGATCGCCGTCTATTGTGAAGGTGCTGCTCCTGACGTCGACGCTATCGTGGAGACTGACCAAAGGTTGCTTCTAGACCGCGGTGTGTCTTTCGCAAGAGGCATTGCGCGGTTTAAGCAACGCAGAACCCACGTTTTGGTCACCAATTTCACCGAGGAGTACCAGCATCTAAACAAGGGCGCTGCGATTGCATTCCTCGAAGAAACGCAAGAAGCGAGCCAAGTGATCGCGGTTGCCACCTTCGAACGCGCACGCGCAGATGCTTCCAGGCTGCCACATCCTTTCGACGTGAACCCGGCGCTGTCGCAAGAAAATCGGGACAGATTACTGGAGTTGCTCCGTCGCTACAGCGAGTGTTTTTCCTCGAACTCGTAGTTACGTCAGACACCTTTGGCGAAGCACCGGATAATAACCGAAGATGGAGCCCGACCTACCACACAGTCACCTTACCGCGTTTCTTCACACGAGCGCGAAGCCATCCGGACTCAAGTAGATGACATGCTCAGCGACGACATAATACAGCCATCGAAAAGTCCGTGGGCTGCGCCGGTTGTAATCGTGAAGAAAAAAGATTGCACTTTAAGATTCTGCGTTGACTACCGGAGACTAAACAAAATCACCAAAAAGGACGTGTACCCCCTGCCACGAATCTACGACGCCCTCGATCACCTCTGCCACGCCAAGTACTTCTCATCCATGGATCTGAAGAGTGGTTACTGGCAAATTGAAGTGGACGAGAGAGACCGAGGGAAGACTGCATTCATAACCCCGGACGGTCTATACGAGTTCAAGGTGATGCCGTTTGGGCTGTGCACGGCGCCCGCAACGTTTCAGAGAGTCATGGACATTGTGCTAGCAGGCCTGAAGTGGCACACTTGCCTCATATACTTCGACGACGTTGTCGTATTCGCCCGGACGTTCGACGAACACCTCACAAAGTTGGAATCTGTACTCGAGGCCATTCGTACGTCGGGGTTAACGCTGAAGCCTGAGAAGTGCCGTTTCTCGTACGAGGAACTCAAGTTCTTGGGTCACGTCGTGAACGCCGCGGGAGTCCTACCTGACCCGGCAAAAACATCAGCCATTGCGAACTTCCCAAGGCCGAAAGGTAAGAAGGGTGTGCGAAGGTTTCTCGGACTGTGCGCATACTGCCGGCGCTTCATCGCAAACTTCGCACGCATTGCAGATCCACTTACGCGCCTGACGTAAGAAAGCACCCCTTTCAGCTGGGAAAACGACCAAGAAAAGGCATTCTGCGAGCTGCAACAACGCCTGCAAAACCCGCCCGTGCTCGCTCATTTCGACGAAAACACCGAAACGGAAATGCACGTTTGGGTGCCGTCCACGTCCAAAAGCAAAGCGGTTACGAAAAGGTAATCGCCTATGCAAGCCGTGGTCTGTCGAAGGAGGAGAGAAACTACTCTGCCTCCGAGAAAGAGCGGCTGACTATCATAAGGGCCATTTCAAAATTTCGCCCATACGTCTATGGTAGACCGTTTAAGGTTGTGACAGACCATCATGCGCTGTGTTGGCTCGCCAATTTGAAGGACCCCTCTGGCCATCTTGGGCGGTGAAGCTTGCGCCTGCAAGAGTTCGACGTTACAATATTCTACAAATCCGGCAGGAAACACTCCGACGCCGACTGCCTGTCCCGCGCCCCCGTCGACCCACCACCACAGGACTCCGATGAAGACAGCGCGTTCATCGGAGACGTGACAGAGAGCGAGCTAGCCGCCCAGCAGCGTGCCGACCCTGACCTCCGCGCCATGATCGACGACCTCGAAGGACGCAACGTCGCCGTGCCTAGGGCGTTCAAGCGCAACTTACAGCGTTCAGCCTCAAAAACTCCATCCTAGTGAAGGATTTCAACCCCGGAACGAGAACGAATTATCTACTTGTCATCCCCGCAGACCTTCGTGACGAAATTTTGGAAGCGTGCCACGACGACCCGTCTTCCGGACATCTCGGAACAGCTCGCACGATTACAA
Source organism: Rhipicephalus microplus (assembly GCF_013339725.1). Taxonomy (NCBI): domain Eukaryota; kingdom Metazoa; phylum Arthropoda; class Arachnida; order Ixodida; family Ixodidae; genus Rhipicephalus; species Rhipicephalus microplus. The sequence goes on from NC_051165.1 coordinate 29,034,957, forward strand.
AAATCAAGGCGAAATACTTCTGACCCCGCCTTACATCCAATGTCACCCACTACGTCCGGAGCTGCCGTGGCTGCCAGCGACGAAAAACACTACCGACGAGACCCGCCGGACTTCTGCAGCCGATCGCCGTCCTAACAAGGCCCTTCCAACAGATCGGAATGGACCTTCTGGGTCCGTTCTCTACATCCCAATGCGCGAACAAATGAATTGTCGTAGCAACAGACTACATGACGCGCTACGCAGAGACCACCGCTCTTCCGAGGGGAACTGCACAAGAAGTTGCAAAGTTCTTTATTAACCAAGATGTGCTGCGACAAGGAGCCCCTGAGGTCCTAATCACGGACCGTGGAACGACCTTCACTGCGGAGCTCATGCATGGAATATTACGCTACAGCAACACGGATCACCGAAGAACGACGGCGTACCACCCCCAAACGAACGGACTAACGGAACGGCTGAATAAGACAATCGCGGATATGCTGTCTATGTACGTTGACGTTGAACATAAGACGTGGGACGAAGTCCTCCCGTACGTCACGTTTGCGTACAACACGGCTATCCAAGAAACCACGCAGATGACACCGTTCGAGCTCGTCTACGGAAGACTACGATGCTCGATGCCATGCTTCCGCACGTAGAAGACGACGACCTCAACGCCGACGTCCAAGGATACCTCCAACGTGCGGAGGAGGCCCGCCAGCTCGCTCGAGTTCGTATAACGGACCAGCAACTGGTGGATGCCGGACGCTACAATCTCCGACGCCGAGACGCCGAGTACCATCCTGGAGATTGTGTGTGAGTTTAGACTTCCATTCGACGACGTGGACTGAGTGAGAAACTTCTACGACGCTATTTCAGACCCTACCGGATTTCACGACGTGTTGGCGAACTAATGTACGAAGTGATCCCCGATGGTGACTCCCGTACATCACGACGACGCACGCGGCCCGAAGTCGTCCATGTGGTTCAATTAAAACCTTTCTACGGACAATGACGAACTTTTATTTTAATTTGTTTGGACTGTCCCTTATGTTAGCATCGGGTCGCTGCACTCTTAGAGGGGGGGGGGGGGTAATGCCGCGAACCAGGCATTGGGTTAATTTATTTGTGCTTTGCTTTTTCGGCCTGGCTGCGCCGGCCTGTGCTATCACTGTTTTCACAGCGTTTCGAACAAACGCTATCACAGCGTTTCGAATAACCCTAAACGCTATCGAACAGCGTTTCGAGCGTTCCGAACAAACGCTATCACAGCGTTCTCGATACAATTCGACTATTCGAGAAACCCTCGCGCCGAGGGATATAAATTCCCGCACAGCCGATGCCGCGACATTCAATCGCCGATGCTTACTAGCGTGCACGTCGTTTTGCCGGCCGCTGCTTCGCCGCCTGTGTATTCTTTCAGTTGTTAGGGGAGCACAGGTTCGCTCCCATAAACTTGTTTTTCTTATACACAACTGCGTCGTCCTTTGCTGCGTGACAGTGTGTATGAGTGTGAGTATGTGTGTGTGTGTATGCGTGTGTGTATGTGTGTGTATGTGTGTATGTATGTGTGTGTGTCTGTGCGTGTGTGTGTTTATAAGTGCGCATGCGTGCCCTACGTGTGTGTGTGCGCGTGCGTGTGTGTGTCTCTATGTATGTGTGCGTGTATGTGTATGTATGTATGTATGTATGTATGTATGTATGTGATGTATGTATGTATGTATGTATGTATGTATGTATGTATGCATGCATGTATGTATGTATGTAGTATGTATGTATGTATTATGTATGTATGTATGTATGTATGTATGTATGTATGTATGTATGTATGTATGTATGTTATGTATGTATGTATGTATGTATGTATGCGTTTCTGTATGTGTGTGTGTGTATGTATGTGTTGTATGTATGTATGTATGTATGTATGTATGTATGTATGTATGTATGTATGTATGTATGTAGTATGTATGTATGTATGTAGGTATGTATGTATGTATGTACGTTGTATGTGTGTATGCGTGTGTTTGTATGTGTATGTATGCGTGTGTGTATGTGTGTTTATGTATGTGTGCGTGTTCATGCGTGTGTATGTGTGTGTGTATGTGTGTGTGTGCAGGCGTGCGCGTTTGTGCGTAAGTGTGCGTGCGTGTGTGCGTGCGCGTTTGTGTGCATGCACATGTGTGTGTGTGTGCATGTGTGTGAGCGTGCGTGTCCGCGTGTGTGTGTGCGTGTCTGTATGTATGTGTGCCTGTGTGTGCGTCTATATGTGTTCGTGTGTGTGTCTGTATGTATGTGTGCATGTGTGTGTCTGTATGTAATTGTGCACGTGTGTGTGTGTATGTATGTAGTGTGTGTGTATGTAATGTGTGTGTGTATGTGTGTGTATGTATGTATGTGTATGTGTGTGTATGCGATTGTATGTATGTGTGTATGTATTTATGTATGTGTGTATGTGCATGCATGTATGTGTGTGTTTGTGTATGTGTGTATATATGTGTGTATGTATAGGTGTGTATATGTGTATCTATGTGTGTGTGCGTGTGTGCATGTGTGTGCGTGCGCGTGTGCATGCGCGCGCGTGTCTGCGTGCGCGCGTGTGTGCGAATGTGTGTGTGTATGTATGTGTGTGTATATGTATGTATGCGTATGTGTGTTGGTATGTGTGTGTATAAATGTGTATGTATGTGTATGTATGTATGTGTGTGTATACGTATGAATGTGTGTATGTATGTGTATGTTTGTTTGTATGTGTGTGTATGTATGTATGTTTGTGTGTATGTATAAGTGTATGTATGTGTGTATGTATATGTGTCTGTATGTATGTGTGTATGGGTGTGTGTATGTATCTATATGTGTGTGTACGTGTGTATGTGTGTGTGTGTATGTATGTGTTGTATGTATGTGTGTGTGTATGTGTGTGTATGTATGTATGTGTATGTGTGTGTATGCGATTGTATGTATGTGTGTATGTATTTATGTATGTGTGTATGTGCATGCATGTATGTGTGTGTTTGTGTGTATGTGTGTATATATGTGTGTATGTATAGGTGTGTATATGTGTATCTATGTGTGTGTGCGTGTGTGCATGTGTGTGCGTGCGCGTGTGCATGCGCGCGCGTGTCTGCGTGCGCGCGTGTGTGCGAATGTGTGTGTGTATGTATGTGTGTGTATATGTATGTATGCGTATGTGTGTTGGTATGTGTGTGTATAAATGTGTATGTATGTATGTATGTATGTATGTGTGTGTATACGTATGAATGTGTGTATGTATGTGTATGTTTGTTTGTATGTGTGTGTATGTATGTATGTTTGTGTGTATGTATAAGTGTATGTATGTGTGTATGTATGTGTGTGTATGTATGTGTGTATGGGTGTGTGTATGTATCTATATGTGTGTGTACGTGTGTATGTATCTGCGTATGTGTGTATGTATGTGTGTATGTATGTGTATGTATGTGTGCGTATATATGTATGTATGTGCGTATATGTGTGTGTGAGTATGTATGTGTGTATGTGTGTGTATGCGTGTGTGTGTTTATGCGTGCGCGTGCATGGCGTGCGTGTGTGCGCATGCGTGTGTGTCTGCGCGTGCGTGTCTGTAGTATGTGTGCGTGTATCTGTATGTATGTATGTATGTATGTATGTATGTATGTATGTATGTATGTATGTATGTATGTATGTATGTATGTATGTATGTATGTATGTATGTATGTATGTATGTATGTATGTATGTATATATATGTATGTATGTATGTATGTATGTATGTATGTATGTATGTATGTATGTATGTATGTATGTATGTATGTATGTATGTATGTATGTATGTATGTGGGCGTGTGTGTGTATGTATATTATTATTATTTATTTACAATACTGCCAGTCTCTTACGAGACCAAAGCAGGAGGGCATGAGTATCAAAATACAATGAATGCTAAGTACTTTCTTACAGGCGGCATACAGAACTGTAGTTATTTTAAAATTAGTAATAATAATCCTAGTTACATAGAAACATTAGACATAGGTATTTATGCACTCCAAATATTCACACTTCGGAAGCAGAAAGCTATATCTTTGCTGCATAAAAAAAAAATCAATACAGTTTTATACAGAGAAGGCATTGTGTAAACTTATACATCCAAATAAATACTACTGGAAAACAATATTGGAGGTCATGGTTGAAGAAAGCCGTTGTCTCAAAGTATACTCTCAATTTTTGAAGTGAATTCTGCCAGTGATGTTACGTTAGTAATGGAGGGATCTAACCTATTCCATTCGCTGATTGACAGGGGGAAAAAGGATTGCTTGAAACAGTCGTTGTTGGAAGAGTATTCTTTGATAGTGTATGCATGTTTATGTCGTAGTGTTCGTGATTCTGCCAAAGATATGTACCTGGATGCATCGATCCGGCTTTGGTTATGCAGAATGTGGTGTAAAAATTTGAGACGCGTGATTTTTGCTCTTGTTGCAAGAGTGGGTAGACCGGAGGTTTCTAAAAGGTGTGTGGGTGAGTCGGTGCGTTTGTACTTATTATGTATAAACCTAATGGCCTTCCTTTGAACCCGTTCAACTTTTGCTATATTAGTAACACCTTGCGGGAACCACACAGTGTTAGCGTACTCCAAGATTGGTCGCACGAATGTGGTGTAAGTTAGGAGCCTAGTATCTGTAAAACCGAAAGTTGGGCGAGTTGGTGATAGTTCATGGTTACAAATAAGCAGCGCACGACGTTTTACAAAAGAGAGACGACGTTTTACAAAAGAGAGACGGCAGCGGTGTCCCTATCGTCTCTCTTTTGTAAAACGTCGTGCGCTGCTTATTTGTAACCATGAGCCTAGTATCTGTCGGCGCGAAGGGTAAACGCCTTCGTAGAAAAAACAGTTTACGCAAAGCCGATGCTGTAACATTGTTAATGTGCGCATCCCATCTCAATTCGGAAGTCAAGGTGACGCCAAGATACTTCTGCTGCGTAACTCTTTGTAAAGGTACGCCGTTAATTGTATAGGTAAAGTCGGAGGGTTCTTTTTACCTAGTTACCGTCATGCAAACTGTTTTTGTTAGGTTAATTAACATTTGCCACTGCTCACACCAGTGAGCAATCTTACTCAATGAATTATTTAAAGATAAATGATCATCCGAACTGTTAATTGCTCTATAAATAATGCAGTCGTCTGCGAAAAGTTTAATTTTGCAGTCTATGTTATCAGTGATGTCATTTATGTAAATTAGAAATAATAATGGCCCTAGGACGGAGCCTTGGGGAACACCTGACTTAACTGGGGCTGTCCACGACGATACTCCTTCGAAAACCACGAACTGTGACCGGTTTATAAGAAAGTCTCTTACCCAGTTCGTAATTTCCCCATCCCCAATAATGTTCTGCAATTTCGAAATCAGTTTAGTATGACACACTCGATCGAACGCTTTTGCTAAATCAAGTAGAATTACGTCAGTTTGGCCACGGTTGTTTATACTGAGTGCAAGGTCGTGGACAACCTCGGTAAGCTGCGTGATTGTTGATAAACCTTTCCGGAAGCCATGTTGATGGGGGGACAGGAGATTGTTGTTTTCTAGAAAATTAGTTAAATGCTTAGCGATTATATGCTCTAGTATCTTACATGACGTACTGGTGAGGGATATAGGTCTAAAATTGGAAGGAACAGCAGTATCTCCGGTTTTGTGTATGGGTATCACCTTTGCTACTTTCCATTCTGATGGCAGTTTTGCTGTTTCTATTGATTTGCGATAAATTATGCCGAGGTATTTACTACACGGTTCTGCGTATCGAAAAAGAAATTCATTTGCAATATCATCGGGGCCACTGGCTTTCTTCGTGTCTAGATTCAAAAGTAGGTTAAGAATCCCGGGGTCGCTTATAACTAATGGTTCAATGGGAATTCGAGCTGTGGGCAAGGCCGCAGGAGTGGTGCCATTGTCATCAGTAAAGACAGATTGAAAATAATCGTTGAAAATATTGGCCTGGTTTGTTTTATCGCTATCGCTTAAACACGTCTTTGTTTCAGCGGCAGAGCGAAAATGTTTCCAGAATCGTTGAGGGTTGTTTTTTATGTAACACGGAAGCGTTGTAGTAAAATATTGCCTTTTGGCGAAGCTAGCTTTTTGTTTGAAGTCTGTAATAGCACGTGCTAGGTTAGATACGGTTACTGGATTCTTGCCTTTCTTTTTGATTGCTTGGCGTAGCCTCTTAACTTTTCGCTTTGCGTGTAAAACTTCGCGGGTTATCCAAGGATTATGTTTTTTTTTCCTTTTTGTTTTCAGTGGGACAAAGTGGGTAACGCAGAACACAACGATAGTCTTGAAACACGCCCATAGATGATTTACATCAGTCGTTGGATGTATAGCAAGGTTTGAAAAGTTTTCAAATTCGTGAGCTAAGTAGGTTACAATGCTGGCATCATCACCTTTAGGAAAATTTCGTACAGTAGTTACTGATGAACGTGGTGTTATGTCATATCCAAGTTGGAGCTGACAGATTGGTATGCGGTGATCTGATATCCCCGGAATCACATTGACGACTGATTTATTTAACGGGAACTGGCCACTAATCAATATAAGGTCGAGTACGCTTTTTGTTTGATCATTTATACGTGTTGGCGCAAGCACGACTTGTTGTAGATTGAAATTTAAAATTAAATCCATAAGTGTCTCCGATGACTGTGACGTGTACTGCATGTTGTTCCAATTTATGTCGGGAAGGTTAAAATCACCCATGATGATTAGTCGAGAGTTATGGGCATGAGTTTGAAGATAATCTTGGATCGCTATAATACATTTGTTGTCTGATGAGGGGCTTCTGTAAACGCACCCGGTTACTATGCTAATTCCATCACAATGAATTTTACAGAATACCGCCTCTGCGCCTATAACTTCGGGAAGCACGGCAAAAGGAATCGATTTGCTTATCAACAGGGCCACACCCCCACCACGTGTGGGACGATCTTTCCGGATTACAGCGTACTCTGGGGGAGTGAATTCGTCGTTTAAGATATCAGGCGTCAACCATGTTTCCGTGATGGCGACTATGTGTGGCTCTTGATCAAGCAGTAGTTGTTCAAGGCTTGCCGATTTATTTAGTATACTGCGGGCGTTTACGGTTAGTAACATTATTTCTTTGATTGGGCGTGTTGTCGGGTCTTCGGGCGGTTTACTATGTCGTTTTTTTCTACTGGAACCCTTTCACCCTTTTCGTCGTCCCAGACAAAATCATCCCCATTACAAAAAGATTTCCATTCACTCATCACAACTTACGGTTTTTCAAACACGATATCTTCTGCAATACGTGTGACTATCGACGGCGCATCCCTGTTAGATGTATTCATCTCAAACTTTAACATAGACTTGTTAGAGGCCGATGTTGTGTACACTGACATTAGTGATCACCTAGGTATTATATTACTGGTAAATCCAATGCACTCAATTGCAACTACAAAGCAAGTTCTTATTCAATCTATTACCTCATTAAATCTTGAAGAATTTCGCAAAGTTATTGCCCAAGAGGCTTGACAGCGTTTACAGATCGAAAGATAGTGACGTTGCATACAATGCGTTTATTCGTACTTTCCAAACACTCTACCATGATCATTTCCCCCCCAAAAAAGTGGCACGGGCATCCAGGGCACGCAAACCTTGGCTAACGCCTGAGATTCTTCGTATGATTAAACGCAAACATGCCCTGTATGCTCAATTTGTGAAGTCTAGAGATCCAGCCCTCCTAAGCTAATTAAAAAAAATATCAAAATAGTCTAACAAGTCAGCTTAGGTCTACAAAGAATGCCTATTTCGTAGCAATGTTTAGTGACCCAGTCAATCAAAAAAGTGATGTGGTGTGGCGCAAACTGAATGCTTTGTGAAAGCCTACTTCACTTTGTGGGGTATACGTATCCCGAAGGAGTACGGCCACCAGCGTGGGTCCGGTCTAGCGAGCTGCAGGGCACGCGTTAACCGTCGCCGTGGCGAGAACACGATACTGCTCAACGTCGCAACACTTTATTGTGGCAACACCAAACGCAGTACAGCCCGTTGCAAAAAGGCGCGGCGGGAAAGCAAGTAGGCTTATCCACGGGCACAAAAGTACTACACAGGGTGCCACGAGCACCTCTCCACGGTAAAGGTGATTTACGGAGACACCAGAACAAAGGCCCGGTTGCTCGAGCAAGGGCAAAGGCGCTCGCGTTGGCTTCGAATGGAGACGGGTCGGCGTAGCGAGGCCACGCACTAGGACACCGTACCGCCCTTCGGCCGTGCGTACGCAGCGGGGCAACAAAAGGTTAGCGTTCGCCGCTGGCGTGAGGCGCCGTCAGCGAAATCCGACGAGCCCCCGAGAGACGGGAGTTGACGGAGGGAAAAGATTGCGTGGCTCACCGTTTGCTGTCCCGGAGAGTATCTGACCACTCCCGACGCAGCGCGCGAAAACCTCTAGGGGGTCCCCGCACGCGGCGCCACAGTCAACATCTGCTTCCGGGTGAGGGAGTTAAACGTCACTCCACTCTCCCACCACGGCAGACAGCAAAGGAGGGCAGACATGTCGGGACATGAGAACGGCAGAAAAGGCGGTAAAGCCCGCGAAAAGGCAGAGGGCTAGCCTCAAGTCCCACATCCCCCTCTCCTAAATTTGCCCTTTACCGGTCTGCAAAAGGCAGCCGGGCGTTACTCATGCAGGTAAAAAATGACACCGCCATGAGCAAGACAGTGGCCTCTCCCGACCCAGTTGCTGCAGCACAAACTACAATGAAAAACGCTTTAAAGGTACAACATGAGCTTTATGTTCATAAAAGGAAGGGGACAAAAAACGAGTAGCGAAAGTACAAGAATACATGAACGAACACGGGTAACACGAGGAAAAAAACATACACACACACAAAGTCAAATAAAGTCTTCATCAAAAGTGACGAGGAAGTCTGCGCTGGTGTCGCCGTTGCCGTTACCGTCCGGCGTAGATGCTTCAGCCGACGGAATCCCTGGGCCAACGAGGGCTGTGAAGCCCGGGTTTTTGCGCATTCTTTCCCGGCAGAGAGCAGCCAAGTCTTCGTCGGGGAGTGCCGTGGGTGGCACGGACGAGGCCGGCGTCCACTTGCTACACCCGGAGGCTCGCGCCGCCTGGGCTCTTCCCGCGTGGAGGCTTCCGCCAAAAATGGCTGTTTGCGTATACGTTGACCCCGCACAATGAGCACACACGCACCCCAGGTGGGTCTGGCAGCCGGGAACCACGCGCAAGCACGTCGCGCTCTGTGATGGTGTGGCCACGGAATGGCAACGGCACCTTATCACGGGCAGTCGCACGTCGTACTCGCCGCTGAGCCTTCCACGGCAAATCGCTCACAAAGCACCTGGGCGCATCTTGGTTTTCCTGGCACGTCCAAGTGGCCACGCTTCGTACTTGCATCTTCGCACATGGAGGTTTGCGTGCCCACCGCGTCCCCGCCTCCTGCCGGCGGGCAGGCGATGTTGACTTCGCCGGAACCGTAGACATGCCGGAAAAAGGAACGGAAAAACACCACTTGTGGCCAGGGTCGTCGATTCCACACTGAGAGGCCGCACTGCTGGCGCGCAGACTCGCACCCGTGGTGACCAACCCGCCCCCGATCTGACGGCGATCAAACTCCACTCACAGCGCGCACCAACACTTACGTCACTTCACATCACGCCCTTTTCCCAATCACGGCACCACAACACACGCCACTGACACTGATTCGTCGTTTCGTGGGTCTCCCTTTCACCGCCACATCGCGCTCGCCAGTGAAGACAGTTCAGCGCACGGCGTGCCAGTGTGGTGTACACGTATCCCGAAGGAGTTCGGCCACCAGCGTGGGTCCGGTCTTAGCGAGCCGCAGGGCACGCGTTAACTGTCGCCGTGGCGAGAACACGATACTGCTCAACGTCGCAACACTTCATTGTGGCAACACCAAACGCAGTACAGCCCGTTGCAAAAAGGCGCGATGGGAAAGCAAGTAGGCTTATCCACGCCACGGGCACAAAGTACTACACAGGGTGCCACGAGCACGTCTCCGCGGTAAAGGTGATCCACAGTGACACCGGGACAAAGGCCCGGTTGCTCAAGCGAGGGCAAAGGCGCTCGCGTTGGCTTCGGAGAGAGACGGGTCGGTGTAGCTAGGCCACGCACTAGGACACCGTACCGCCCTTCGGCCGTGAGTACGCAGTGGGGCAACAAAAGGTGAGCGTTCGCCTCGGGCGCGAGGCGCCGTCAGCGAAGTCTGATGAGCCCCGAGCGACGGGAGTCGACGGACGGAAAAGATTGCGTGGCTCACCGTTTGCTGTCCCGGAGAGTACTGACCGCTCCCGACGCAGCGCGCGAAAACCTCTCGGGAGTCCCCGCGCGCGGCGCCACAGTCAACATCCGCTACCGGGTGAGGGAGCTAAACGTCACTCCGCTCACCCACCAGGGCAGACAGCAAAGGAGGGCAGACATGTCGGGACATGAGAACGGCAGAAAAGGCGGCATAGCCCGCGCAAAGGCAGCGGGCTAGCCTTAATTCCCACATCCCCCTCTGCTAAATTTGCCCTTTACTGGTCTGCAAAAGGCAGCTGGACGTCACTCATGCAGTTAAAATGACACTGCTTTGAGCGACAGCTAACCTCAGTCCAGCCCTGCTACTGCTGCTAAAAATGATTACAAAGGAGAAACAAAACCTAAATAACAAAAAAAACACATGACACTATAAAAATAACTGCGGAAGGGAGCACAGAACAGTGGGACTAGTGTTCGTGGTGCTGAAGGGGGATAGCGTCCACTGCGCGGAGGGGCGGAAAGGCGTGACAGTGTCCGCTGGGTGCGATGCCCGAGTGCGAGGTCAGAGGTACGGGAGGCGGCTCACTGATGGCTCGTTGCTGCTCTTGATAAGCCGCGAGTCCGACGAACGCCGCCTCGGTTGTGGTTCGGAGGCCCCAAATTTTTCGCTTGATGACGGAGCTGGGACGTTGCGGGAAGCCAGGCCTCTCCAGTGATCAGGGAGGCTGAACCAAAATTGGCTGCGAGGCGCCCTGGCGTTGGCCGGCAGCATATAGCTGCTTTCATGTGGCCTCGCGCAGGAGCCATGGTGGAAAAGGCAGCAGGGCTTCTTCAGCGACAGCCGAGAGCAGAGCACAGCCAGATGGTCTGACGTCAGTGGGTCAATGCCCCCCCCCCCCAGCACCTCCAGTGTCCGCGTCGATGGGGGGAAGCCATGACGCACTCTTCGCGGGCTCGCACCAAAGTGTCACGCACCCACACACGCACGCACACACACCGCCGACAGCTGCGCGAGCGTCGGCGCAAAGTGTCGTCCGTCTCTATCCCCCGGCAAGCACCCAAGCACCGAAACTCAAGGTCACACACAGCTCTCTTCGCGGTAGACGAAATGAACACAGAAAAAAAGTAAAAAACAGAGCAAAATGACACTCAACATCTGGCAAAAAACATAAAACACAAATAACACTTAGTATTAGACAAAAGAAACATAAAATACACATGAACACTTATAAAACGAAACACTGGCAGCAGACAGGGCGGGGTCAACTTCTTTACGAGAAAAAGCCGTAAAGAAGCTAACCTATTCTGAGGCTAGACAGTAAACTTAGGGCCTTCGGTTGCGGAGAAGTCCGCCGTCCGGCGCGAAATCACAAAGGTGGCCGCTTCGTCAGATTATACCGGTGCGGGGTCCGAATGCGGTCCGTGGCTCCGGGTGTGCCCGTTGCTTGCGCGAAGTGCCGCAGGGCACTGGCGCGAGCTCGTCAGACCGTGACAAAGGGCTTCAGGTCTGCGATGTGGGCACGGCTGAGTTTTCCCAAAGAGGATCTTTCAGTTGGTATGCGCCACGGACGCTCACTGACAATCGGTTCATAAGACCGGGCGGCTTTCCAACCCTTGGCTCAACCGTTTGTCAGACGTGTCAGGCACGGAATAGCGATAAAAGCCACGCTTCGTGCCGGCCAGGTCACAATATTGCTAAGTTTGCAAAAACTTTCGAGCCACTCAGGTGACCGGCCATGGATTCGTCGTGAGAGGATCGCAACAGTGCGGCTCTCAGACTTTTGGGCATAACCACCTTAAACGGGTCGATGGACTCGTCGTCAGTGGCTATATACTTCAGCAGGAGCCCGTCATGGTGCAGCAAAATGAATCCGCAGGGGACTCAGCGACACACACTGTTTCAGCCCCCTAATCACGCCCGCCGCAGAACAAGCAGCGTAACGGCGCTCCGTCCCTCCGAGATTCGAAACAGATCACTTTGCTGAGCTTTCAGTAGCTCTTCGCTGCTGAAAGCGAGTCCCATTCTCCCATATGGGGGAGTCTGGTATCGCGCCCACTCAGGACCGCAGCAACCACCGCGTGCACGACGTCACGGGTTCGCTCTCGGCACGGTGGCCTTCGAAAAGTTCCCCCGCTTGGCCACTACGCAGTGCGCCGCTTACCTGGATAACAGTCAAGGTCGTCCTCATGGGGACTCCCTCTTTTCGCCGCTGTTTCGCCCCCGACGCTTGCATGTGCTAAGGCACCTCGAGCGGCCGTCGCACCGAAATCCAGGTTCTCGGCAGACAACAGGGGGCACGAGATAGCGCGTCAGCTACCACGTTGGAGTGTGTTCACCACAAAAAGGGGTGACGACACAGGAGAGCGCCGGAGAGCACCTGTCGATAGAGGCGGTGGCCTCTTTGTGCAGCGCGGCATGCCACGAAGCAGACATGTTGCGATGAGCCCGAATCGCGCAGGCGAACTGACTCACTAAGAGCAGTCAAAAGCTGGAGCTTTTGATACCGCGTTGGGCGCCAGTGTGGGGTGCACGTATCCCGAAGGAGTACGGCCACCAGCGTGGGTCCGGTCTTAGCGAGCCGCAGGACACGCGTTAACCGTCGCCGTGGCGAGAACACGATACTGCTCAACGTCGCAACACTTTATTGTGGCAACACCAAACGCAGTACAGCCCGTTGCAAAAAGGCGCGGCGGGAAATCAAGTAGGCTTATCCACGCCACGGGCACAAAAGCACTACACAGGGTGGCACGAGCACGTCTCCGCGGTAAAGGTGATCCACGGAGACACCGGAACAAAGGCCCGGTTGCTCGAGCGAGGGCAAAGGCGCTCGCATTGGCTTCGAAGGGAGACGGGTCGGCGTAGCGACGCCATGCACTAGGACACCGTACCGCCCTTCGGCCGTGCGTACGCAGCGGGGCAACAAAAGGTGAGCGTTCGCCGCTGGCGCAAGGCGCTGTCAGCGAAATCCGACGAGCCCCCGAGCGACGGGAGTCGACGGACGGAAAAGATTGCGTGGCTCACCGTTTGCTGTCCCGGAGAGTATACGACCGCTCCCGACGCAGCGCGCGAAAACTTCTCAGGGGTCCCCGCGCGCGGCGCCACAGTCAACATCCGCTTCCGGGTGAGGGAGTTAAACGTCACTCCACTCTCCCACCATGGCAGACAGCAAAGGAGGGCCGACATGTCGGGACATGAGAACGGCAGAAAAGGCGGCAAAGCCCGCGCAAAGGCAGCGGGCTAGCCTTAATTCCCACAACTTTCAGTACTTCCGGACGTTTTGAGTCACAATGGCCAAAAACTTTCGGGAAAGGCGATACCGGATGCGTTTAATGAGTTGTTTTCATTAAAACCTCAGTTAAATAATATTGATGGCCTCGATAACTATGCTCAGTTCCTGCCTGTAAGCGCGTTTAGTAACACTCTATTTCTTGCCCCAACTACACCACTGGAAATTTTTTCTTGTTTCAGTACTATTAGTAACAGCCGCTCTTTGGACGCCGATGGTATCCAAATTCGCCCCATAAAGCATGTGCTTGACATCATATGCCCTGTTCTTACCCGTATTTATAATTTAATATTATCTGCAGGTGTATTTCCAAAACAAATGCAGGTTTCACGCGTTGTTCCTGTTTACAAGCATGGTACTAAAGAGAACATTAACAATTATTGACCTTTTTCAATAATCCCAGTGTTTTCGAAAGCAATGGAAAAATTAATGCATATAAGATTGTTATCATTTTTAATCACCACAATTTGCTTCAAGATTTTCAACATGGGTTCAGGAAGCATCGCTCTACTGACAGCCCTCTTGGCTCATAAAGAAATAATCATAGATGCATTTAGTTGTAAAAATGGCATTAGGCATATACGTCGATTTTTCTAAGGCATTTGATCTAATCAATCATTCCATACTTTTCAACAAATTAGAAAACTATAGTGTGCGTGGGACAGCGCATGCTCTTTTAAAATCCTACCTTTCAGACAGGACACAATTCGTAGATGCCAACAATGAGATATCTGCAAGGAGGCCGGTCGTTGTAGGTGTGCCACAAGGAAGTATTTTAGGGCCACTTTTATTTTTGATCTATATTCATTAAATTGTACACTGCACAAACAACGCAACATTTGTCTCTTACGCCGATGACACAACAGTTTTTATTACAAAGGCATGGAAACAGAGATAGAAGAAATGGCTAATGAAACACTGTCTGCTATAGATACCTGGGCTTCAGTGAATTTACTACACCACTAAACCCTTCAAAAACACAAGTCATTTTATATACGCCTAAAGGAAAAACCGTGATAAATAGGATGAGCTTATTTCTGGGCTCTCAGCAGTTAGACATGGTTGATTCTGTTAGTATTCTTGGTGTATATTTTTCACGACACCTTACGTGGAATGTACATGTTGATATTCTATACTCTAAGATGTCATCGGCCATTGGTGTCCTCGCACGTATGCGATTTCTTCTTCCCACAGAGGTCAAAACTATGATATACAATGCACTGGTATCATCTTTGTTACAGTACTGTAGTTTAGTGTGGTGCACAACCGGTGTGACGACTTTGCGCAAGTTGCAATTACTACGGAAAAGGCCGTCCGACATATTGCGTCTGAACACTATCTGTCCTCTACAAAACTTCTTTTTCTAAAATATGATATTCTTCCAGTTTTCTTTTTGTACAACTACAGGCTGATGTTATGCTATAAAGAGTTTGTCAAACATTGTACCAATACCACAATACATCTTGCTAAACTTAGCGTAAGCACAAGTGTTCGACTCACCAGGCACAAAGAAGTTTGGACTGTACCCACCCCAAGAACCTTTTATGACAAACAATCATTGCCCTACAGACTACCTTCTTTGTTAAATTTTTTAGGCCGCGAAGATTTTGATCCTTCCTGTAAACAAAACTGTCAGAATAAACACTTCGCCCAACTGATACATTATCCTCAATGATACATCTCTCAGAATTTATGCCCATTCTTTCCTTTTTATTATTGCTTTTCATGTTCATGCCACTTCATGACCATACATTTGAGCTACTATCTTTATATTTTAGCACTGTTTTCATGAACTTTTTGTATTACTTTTTTGTGATGTTATACCTGTATGTTTATTTCATATTTGCTGTACATGATTGACTGCCATTCCTGCTGCTTTGTCAACTTGTGAACGGGGTCAGGACCTCGTCAAGCTCTTGAGCTTTTAGTCCTGTACTCCACCTTCTCTAAAGGAAATAAACTGATTGATTGATGTATGTATGTATGCGTGTCTCTATGTGTGTGTATGTATGTGAGTGTATATGTGTGTATGTATGTGTGTGTATATGTATGTGTGTGTATGTATGTGTATGTATGTATGTGCATGTATGTGTGTATGTATGTGGGTGTGTATGTATATGTATGTATGTGTGTGTATGTATGTGTGCGTGTATGTATGTGTGTGTATGTATGTATGTGTGTATGTATGTGTGTGTATGTATGTATGTGTGTTGTATGTATGTGTTTGTGTCTGTGTGTGGGTGCGTGTTCGTGTGTGTGTGCGCGTGTCTGTGCGTGTGTGTGTGCGCGTGGGTGTGCACGTGCGTGAGTGTGAGCGCGCGTGTGCGCGTGCGTGCGCGTGTGCGTGTGCATGCACGTGTGTGTGTGCGCATTTGTGTGTGGCGCGCGTGTGTGCGCGTGGTGTGCGTGTGTGTGTCTGTGTGTATGTGTGCGTGTGTGTGTGTCTGTATGTATGCGTGCGTGTGTGTCTGTATGTATATGTGCATGTATGTCTCTGTGTAAATGTGTGCATGTATGTGTGCAGGTATGTATGTGTGTGCATGTGTGTGCACGTATGTTGTATGTATGCGTGTATGTGTGTATGTATGTGTGTATGCGTGTGTGTATGTGTGTTTATGTGCGTGCGTGTATGTGCGCGTGCGTGTGCGTGTGTGCGTGTGTGTCTGTATGTATGTGTGCGTGTATGTGTACGTTGTGCATGTATATGTATGTATGTATGTATGTATGTATGTATGTATGTATGTATGTATGTATGTATGTATGTATGTATGTATGTATGTATCTGTGTCTGTATGTGTGTGTATGTATGTGTGTGTATATGTGTGTATGTATGTGTGTGTGTCCGCGTTTGTGTTTATGCGTGCGCGTGCGTGCCCGTGTGTGCGCATGCGCGTGCGTGTGCGTGCGTGTGTGTGCGTGTGTGCGCGTGTATGTATGTATGTATGTATGTATGTATGAATGTATGTATGTATGTACGTGTGTATGCATGTATGTGTATGTATGTACATATGTATGCATGTGTGTATGTATGTATGTGTGTGTATATATGTATGTGTGTATGCATGTAAGTGTATGTATGTATATGTGTATGCATGTGTGTATGTATGTGTGTGTATGTATGTATGTGTGTATGTGTGTGTATGCATGTAAGTGTATGTATGTATGTATGTATGTATGTATGCATGTGTATGTGTATGTATGTGTGTATGTATGTGTGCGTGTATGTATGTATGTATGTATGTATGTATGTATGTATGTATGTATGTATGTATGTATGTGCGTACGTATGTATGCATGTGTGTTTGTATGTATATATGTATGTGTGTGTTGTATGTGTGTATGTGTGTGTATCTATGTGTGTGTGTATGTGTGTGTGTATGTGTGTGTGTATGTATGTGTGTTTTTATGTATGTGTATGTATGTATGCATGTATGTATGTATGTATGTATGTGTGTATGTGTGTGTGTATGTGTGTGTATGTATGTGTATGTATGTATGTATGTGTGTGTGTATGTATGTGCGTGTATGTATGTGTGTTTTTATGTATGTGTATGTATGTATGTATGTGTGTGAGTATATATATAATATAATCATATATATATATATATATATATATATATATATATAATATATATATATATATATATATATATATATAGAAGAGAACTGGGAGTGGGGTTCCGAATTCACAGAAACATAGCTGGCAACATCATCATCATCATCAGCCTGACTACGTCCACTGCAGGACAAAGGCCTCTCCCATGTTCCGCCAGTTAACCCGGTCCTATGCTTGCTGCTGCCAATTTATACCCGCAAGCTTCTTAATCTCATCTGCCCACCTAACCTTCTGTCTCCCCCTAACCCGCTTCCCTTCTCTGGGAATCCAGTCAGTTACCCTTAATGACCAGCGGTTATCCTGTCTACGCGCGACATGCCCTGCTCATGTCCATTCTTCTTCTTGATTTCAGCTATGATATCCTTCACCCCCGTTTGTTCCCTAATCCACTCTGCTCTCTTCTTGTCTCTTAAGGTTACACCTACCATTTTTCTTTCCATTGCTCGCTGCGTCGTCCTCAATTTAAGCTGAACCCTCTTTGTAAGTCTCCAGGTTTCTGCTGCGTAGCTAAGTACCGGCAAGATACAGCTGTTATATACCTTCCTCCTGAGGGATAGTAGCAATCTACCTGTCATAATTTGAGAGTGCTGCCGAATGTGCTCCACACCATTCTTATTCTTCTAGTTACTTCAATCTCGTGGTTCGGCTCTGCGGTTATTACCTGCCCTAAGTAGACATGGTTTTTTACAGCTTCAAGTGCACTATTACCTATCTAGAAGCGCTGCTCCTTGCCGAGGTTGTTGTACATTACTTTCGTTTTCTGCAGATTAATTTTAAGACCCAGCTTTCTGCTCTCCTTGTCTAACTCCGTAATCATGAGTTGCAATTCGTCCCCCGAGTTACTCAGCAATGCAATGTCATCGGCAAAGCGCAGGTTACTAAGGTATTCTCCATTGACTCTTATCCCTAACTGTTCCCATTCTAGGCTTCTGAAAACCTCCTGTAAGCACGCGGTAAACAGCATTGGGGAGATTGTGTCCCCCTGCCTTACACCCTTCTTGATTGGTATTCTGTTACTTTCTTTATGAAGCACTATGGTAGCAGTTGATCCCCTGTAGATTTCTTCCAGAATGTTTATATATGCTTCATCTACGCCCTGATCCTGCAGTGTTTGCATGACGGCTGATATTTCTACTGAATCAAACGCCTTCTCGTAATCTATGAAGGCTATGTATAGTGGTTGGTTATACTCTGAGCATTTCTCTATTACCTGATTGATAGTATGAATGTGGTCAATTGTTGAGTAGCCTGTTCGAAATCCTGCTTGTTTCTTTGGTTGATTGAATTCTAATGTTTTCTTTACTCTGTTAGCAATTACCTTTGTAAATAGCTTGTATACTACAGAGAGCAAGCTGATCGGCCTGTAATTCTTCAAGTCCTTGTCATTTCGTTTCTTATGTATTAAGATGATGTTAGCGTTCTTCCAAGACTCTGGTACTCTTCCCGTCAGGAGACACCTCGTAAACAGGGTGGCTAGTTTTTCTAACACAATCTGTCCTCCATCTTTCAGCAGATCTGGTGTTACCTGATCCTCACCAGCAGCTTTGCCTCTTTGCATGCTCTCCAAAGCTTTTCTGACTTCTTCTGTCATTACTGGTGGGGCGTAATCTGGGTTACTTCTAGTTCTTATAGTATTAACCTCCCACATACTTACGTCAAATAACTCACGGCCCTCAGTCCCCAGCAGCTGCGAAGCAACTGACCACGGCGGCGGTCAGATTTGCAACGCAGCAGAGGGGTGCTAAGAATCTCTGGATCCGGACAGGCCACCAATTGAACCTGAACTTGGCAACGTTTAACGCTAGAACCTTATCTAGTGAGGGAAGTCCAGCTGTACTATTTGAGGAACTAGAGGGTGTTAAATGGGATATAATAGGGCTCAGTGAGGTTAGGAGGACAGATGAGGCCTATACGGTGCTACAGAATGGGCACGTCCTTTGCTACAGGGGCTTGGCAGACAGAAGATAACTGGGAGTGGGGTTCCTAATTCACAGAAACATAGCTGGCAACATAGAGAAATACTATAGCATTAATGAAAGGGTGGTAGGTATCGTAATTAAACTGAATAAAAGATACAGATGAAGGTAGTACAGGCTTACGCGCCTACATCCAGCCATGATGACGCTTCAGTTGAAAGCTTCTATGAAGACGTGGAATCGGCAATGAGTAAGGTAAAAACACAGTATAATATAGTGATGGGCGACTTTAATGCACAGGTAGGGAAGAAGCAGGCTGGAGACCAGGCAGTAGGAGATTATGGCATCGGTACAAGAAACGCCAGAGGAGAGCTACTAGTAGAATTCGCAGAACGCAATAATTTACGGATTTTGAATACCTTCTACCAAAAAACGAGAAAACCACAAGTGGACACGGAGGAGCCCTAATGGCGAAAATAAGAACGAAATAGACTTTATAATGAGTGCACACCCTGGAATCGTGCAGGATGTGGAAGTGATTGGCAAGGTACGATGCAGTGACCATAGAATGGTATGGTCTCGAATTCGCCTAGACTTGAAGAAGGAACGACAGAAACTGATACGCAAGAAGCCAATATAGCCAAATGATAACATGGAGAGAATTGAACACTCTCTGAAAAACGGAGGAAGCGTCAAAACAGTGAAGAGGAAACTTGGGACAGGCGAAATTCGGATGTATGCACTCAGGGACAAAGAAGGCAAAATAACTGCCAATATGGATAGGATAGTTAAAATAGCGGAGGAGTTTCACGGAGATCTGTACAGTATCCGAGACAACCACGACCTTAATACTGAAAGAAGTAGCAGTAACCCAGATGACACCCCACCAGTAATGATAGAAGTCAGAAAAGCTTTGGAGAGCATGCAAAGAGGCAAAGCTGCTGGTGAGGATCAGGTAACATCAGATCTGCTGGAAGATGGAGGACAGATTGTGTAAGAAAAACTAGCCACCCTGTTCACGAGGTGTCTCCTGACGGGAAGGGTACCAGAGTCTTGGAAGAACGCTAACATCATCCTAATACATAAGAAAGGAGATGACAAGAACTTGAAGAATTACAGGTCGATCAGCTTGCTCTCGGTAGTATACAAGCTATTTACAAAGTTAATTGCTAACAGAGTAAAGAAAACATTAGAATTCAATCAACCAAAGGAACAAGCAAGATTTCGAACAGGCTACTCAACAATTGACCACATTCATACTATCAATCAGATAATACAGAAATGCTCAGAGTATAACCAACCACTATACATAGCCTTCATAGATTACGAGAAGGCGTTTGATTCAGTAAAAATATCAGCCGTCATGCAGACACTGCGGAATCAGGGCGTCGATAAGGTACCTATAAACATTCTGGGAAGAAATCTACAGGGGATCAAGTGTACCATAGTGCTTCATAAAGAAAAGCAACAGCAGCTACCAATCAAGAAGGGTGTAAGGAAGGGGGACACAATCTCCCCAATGCTATTTACCGCGTGCTTACAGGAGGTTTTCAGAAGCCTAAAATAGGAACAGTTAGGGATAAGAGTTAATGGAGAATACCTTAGTAACTTGTGCTTCGCCGAAGACATTGCATTGCTGAGTAACTCAGGAGACGAATTGCAACTCATGATTATGGAGTTTGACAAGGAGAGCAGAAAGGTGGGTCTTAAAATTATTCTGCAGAAAACGAAAGTAATGTACAACAACCTCGGAAAGGAGCAGCGCTTCGAGATAGGTAATAGTGCACTTGAAGTTGTAAAAGACTATGTCTTTTTAGGGCAGGTAATAACTGCAGAGACGCTAGAGCCACGAGCTTGAAGTAACTAGAAAATACAGAATGGGGATGGACGGTCAGCATTCGGCAGAGTCACTCTCAAATTCATGACAGGTAGATTGCCACTATCCCTCAAGAAGGAAGGTACTAACAGGCTGTATCTTTGCCGGTATTAGCTACGGGTCAGCATGACACCTGGCAACTTCCAAAGAGGGTTCAGCCTAAATTGAGGACGACACCGCGAGCAATGGTAGGTGTAACCTACCCTTGGAAAAATGGTAGGTGTAACCTTAAGAGACAAGAAGCAGGCACAGTACTGGTTACTGGCGGAATATGGGAGAGGCCTTTGTCCTGCAGTGGACCGTAGTCAGACTGAAGATGATGATGATGATGATGATGTATGTAATAGTAGGTATGTAGTACGTTGTATGTATGTAGGTATGTATGATGTATGTTGTATGTATGTATGTATGTATGTATGTTATGTATGTATGTATGTATGTAATGTATGTATGTATGTATGTATGTATGTATTATGTATTATGTATGTATGTATGTATGTATTGTATGTATGTATGTGTATGAGTGTGTATGTGCGTGTGTATGTGTATGTATGTATGTGCATGTGTTGTTGTATGCATGTATGTGTGTATGCATGTGGGTATGTATGTGTGTGTGTATGTACGTTTGTAGGTATGTGTGGGTATATGTGTTCATGTATGTTTGTGCGTATGTGCGTGGGTGTGTGTATGTGGTTGTGTATGTGTGAGTATGTAGTGTGTGCGTATTGTGTGTATGTATGTTTGTGTGTATGTGTGTGTGTATGTGTTGTGTGTGTATGAAGTAGTATGGTATGCATGTATGTGCGTATGTTTGTGTGTATGTATGTGTGTATGTGTGTATGTATGGTGTGTATGTATGTATTGTGTATGTATGTATGTGTGTGGAGTATGTATGTGTGTGGTATGTGTGTATGCTGGCGCGTGCGTGTGCGTGTGCGTTCATGGAGCATGCGTGTGCGTGCGCGTGTGTGTGCGTGTCTGCGTGTGTGTGTTGTATGTATGTGTGCGTGTATGTGTATGTATGTGTGTGCAAGTATGCATGTATGTAGTTATGTATGTATGTATGTATGTGTATGCGTGTCTGTGTATGTTGTAGGTGTGTGTGTATGTATGTGGGTGTGTATTGGTGTGTGTATGTATGTATGTTTGTATGTGTGTGTGTATGTTTTTGTGTGTATATATGTATCTGTGTATGTATGTGTGTGTATGTGTGTATGTATGTGTATGATGTGTGTCGTATGAATGTGTTTGTGTCTGTATATGTGTGCATCTGTGTGCGGGTGTGTGTTGGTGTGTGTGTGTGTGCGTGGTGCATGTGGCGTGCGTGTGTGTGGTGTGAGCGTGGGGTGTGCGTGTGCGTTGTATAGTGCTCGTTCGTGCGCGTGCGTGCGCGTAGGCATTGCACGTTTGTGCGTGCGTGGCGTGGTGTGCGCGTGGCGTGCTGGTGTGTGCTGTGTGGTTGGTGTGTATGTGCGTTTTGTTTATGTGTGCTGTATGTATGTGTGTATGTATGGGTGCGTGTGTGTGTCTGTATGTATGTGTGCATGTAGTATGTGTGTGTGTGTTGTACATGTATCGTGTATATGTGTGAATGTATTTGTTGTGTTGTATGTATGTGTGCGTGTATGTGTATGTATGTATGTATGATATATTGTATTTATGTAT
>NC_051165.1:29060060-29065060 GCF_013339725.1 Rhipicephalus microplus
TGTATGTGTTTGTGTCTGTATATGTGTGCGTCTGTGTATGGGTGTGTGTTCGTGTGTGTGCGTGTGTGCGTGCGCGTGGGTGTGCGCGTGGGTGTGCGCGTGCGTGCGCGTGCTTGAGTGTGAGCGCGTGTGTGCGCGTGCGTGTGCGTACGCGTGCGTGTGCGTGCACGTGTGCGTGTGCATGCACGTGTGTGTATGCGTGCGCGTCTGTGTGTGCGTGCGCGTGTGTGCGCGTAGTGTGCGTTTGTGTGCGTGTGTGTGTCTGTGTGTATGTGTGTGCGTGTGTGTGTCTGTATATATGTGTGCATGTATGTGTGTATACGTGTGAATGTATTTGTGTGTGTTGTATGTGTGTGTCTTGTATGTATGTATGTACGTATGTATGTAGGTATGTAGTATGTATGTATGTGTTTGTGTTAGTATGTATGTATGTATGATGTGTATGGTGTGGTATGTGGTGTGTATGTATGTATGTATGTATGTTGTAGTATGTATGTATGTATGTATGTATGTATGTATGATGTATGTAGTTGTATGTATGTAGTATGTATGTATGTATGTATGTGCATGTGTGTGTATGTATGTATATATATGTGTGTGTATGTGTGTGGTGTACGCATGTGTACGTGTTAATGTGTGGGTATGTATTTGTGTGTGTGTATGTGTGTGTATGCATGTATGTGTGTGTGTATGTGTGTATGTGTGTATGTATGTTTGTGTGTATGTGCGTGGGTGTGTGTGTGTTTATGCATATGTGCGTGGGTGTGTGTATACGTTTGTGTGTGTATGTGTGTGTATGTATGTGTGTGCGTATGTGTGTATGTATGTATATGTGTGTATGTGTGTATGCATGTTTGTATGTATCTGTTTGTTCTGGCGTGTGCATGTGAGTGTGCGTGCGCATGTGCGTGTGTGCGTACGTGTGCGTGTGTGCGTGCGTGTGCATGCGCACGTGTATGTGCGTGTTTGTGTGCGCGTGCGTGTGTGTGTGAGATGTGTGTGCGTGTGTGTGCGTCTGTTTGTGTTCGTGCGTGTGTGTCTGTATGTAATTGTGCACGTGTGTATGTGTATGTATGTATGTAGTATGTATGTATGTATGTATGTATGTATGTATGTATGTATGTATGGATTTGTGTGTGTCTGTATGTAATTGTGCACGTGTGTATGTATGTATGTATGTATGTATGTATGGATTTGTGTGTGTATGTATGGGTGTGTGTGTGTGTATGTATTTATGTACGTGTGTGTATGTGCATGTATGTATTTGTATTGGTATGTGTATGTGTGTGTATGTGTGTGAATGTATGTGTGTGTACATATGTATGTATGTGTATGTGTGTTTGTATGTGTGTATGTGTGTGTATGTATGTGTGTATGTATGTATGTGTGTATGTGTGTGCTTATGTATAAGTGTGTGTATGTGTGTATGTATGTGTGTGTATGTATGTATGTATGTATGTGTGCGTGTATGTATGTGTCTGTGTGTATGTATGGGTGTGTATGTGTGTATGTATGTAGGTGTATGCATGTATGTGCGTATGTTTGTGTGTGTATGTATGTGTGTATGTGCGTGTATGTATGTGTGTGTGTGAGTATGTATGTGTGAGTATGTATGTGTGTGTGTATGTGTGTGTGTATGCGTGTGTGTATGTGTGTGTATGTGTGTATGTATGTGTGTGTGTCTATGTGTGCGTGTGTGTGCGTGTGTGTGTGCTTGTGTGTGTTTACGCGTGCGCGTGTGTGCCCGTGCGTGTGTGCATGCGCGTGCGTGCGTGTGTGTGCGTGTGCGTGTGTGTGCGTGCGTGTGTGTGCGCGTGCACGTGTGTGTGCATGTGCGTGCGTGTGTGCGTGTGTGTCTGTATGTATATGTGCATGTGTTTGTATGTATATGAGTGTATATGTATGTATGTATGTAGTATGTATGTATTTATGTATGTGTGTGTCTATGTATGTGTGTATGTATGTATGTGTGTGTATGTGTGAGATGTGTGTGTGTCTGTGAGTGTGTGTGTGTATGTGTTTGTGCGTGTGTGTGTCCGTATGTGTGTTTATGCGTGCCCGTGCGTGCCCGTGCGTGTGCATGCGTGTGCGTGCTTGTGTGTGCGTGCGCGTGTGTGTGCGTGCGTGCGTGTGTGCGTATGTATGTATCTGTGCGTGTATGTGTATATATGTGTGTGTGTGCATGTATGTATGCATGCGTGTCTTTGTATGTATGTATGTGTGTGTATATTGTCGCTAGGTGAAAATAACAGAATACAGGACGACGGTGTGACCAGAAAACACGAGGTCTGTATTAACAGAGCAAAAGAGCAGCCGCTTCGACTTCTTCCTCGGAGGAACCATGGGTGCTGTCCACGCTCATCACTTTATCTTCCTCTGTCTTCTTGCCCGGCCTTTAGCCGTGACATTAGCCTCCCATTCAAGAAAGCATCGCCTCGATGCTTTATAATCAAAACGGTTTGTTTGTACTCGTTGGAAACGCATAAGTTCATTCGGAGAAATAAGGCTTCATGCGTACCACGTGCACAACTTCTGGAGCATACCTTCGACGCCTTGAAGAGTGCGCAGTATCAGGAACAACCTCATAATTAATGTCACTGAGACGTCGCAGTACTTTATAGGGACCGAAGTACCGTCTTAACAGTTTTTCTCAGAGGCCACGGCGCCGAATAGGTGTCCATATCCAAACTTTCTCTCCTGGCTCGTAGGAGACTGGTCGGTGACTAAGGTTGTACCGCCTTGAATCGTAGTCCTGCTGGCGACTAATACGTAGGCGTGGAAGTTGTCGGGCTTCTTCGGCCAGCTGAGTGATATAATCAGCATCCGTTTCAGCATCTTTGCACTCGTGCGAATGCATAGCATCCAGCATAGTGGTGACTTCACGACCATGAAGAAGGCGGAATGGCGTTGTTCTTGTTGTTTCTTGATGCGCCGTGTAATAGGCGAACGTGATATACGGCAAGATCTCGTCCCAGTTTTTATGCTCCACATCGACGTACGTGCAGAGCATATCCGCTAGTGTCTTGTTGAGAGGCTTCGTAAGACCATTCCCTTGCGGATGATACGCCGTGGTTCGCCGGTGGGATGCGCCACTAAGTTTTAAAACTGTCTGTAATAGTTCGGCTGCGAATGCAGTTTCCCTCTCAGTTATTACCACTGATGGAGCACCATGCCTCAGCACCACATTCTCTACGAAAAATCGGCCTGCTTCACTTGCCGTGCCCCTCTCCAAAGCCTTGGTTTCGGCGTAACGAGTGAGGTAGTCGGTGGCTACTACAATCCATCTGCGACCTGCTGATGAGGTTGGAAATGGGCACAAAAGATCCATTCCGACTTGAGCGAATGGAGTAACAGGCACGTCAATAGAATGGAGGTGGGCTGCTGGTTTGACGGGTGGAACATTTCTGCGCTGGCAATCAAGGCACGTCCAAACATAGTGTTGAACGGTCGCCGTCAGTCTTGGCCAGTAGTATTTCTGCCTCACTCTGCACAACGTACGCGTGTAACCCAGGTGACCGGATGTTGGTTCATCGTGGCATGCCTGTAATACTTCGCTCCTTAGAGATGTTGGGACGACGAGTAAGTAGTCGTTTCCGTGTTGCGTGAAGTTTCCGTGTTGCGACAGGACGTCGTTGCGCAATCAAAATGACGAAAGCCCTCTCGCAAACAGTCTACGTACAGCTGAAGTGCGGCCCTCTAAAAACGTATTATGGGTTCGTGGTCGTCTCGTTGTAGCTGTGCGACAGTTGCCGTGTTTACAACTCCGACAAAGGCTGTATCGTCATCTTCTGCCGTCGCAGGTTCGTATGGCGCACGAGAAAGGCAATCAGTGTCTGAATGTCGCTTCCCAGATCTGTAGACCACCGTCATGTCAAATTCTTCAAGCTTCAGGCTCCAGCACGCCAACCGTCCTGAAGGGTCTCTTAAATTGGTCAGCCAGCAGAGGGAGTGATGGTCGCTGACAACACTAAAAGGACGACCATACAGGTATGGGCGGAATTTTATAACCGCCCACACCACCGCAAGGCACTCTTTTTCCGTAGTGGAATAATTTTCTTCCGCACGTGAAAGAGTTTTGCTCGCGTAAGCAATTACTCGTCGGCGCATCCTGCCACTGCACGAGTACAGCTCCTAAGCCGACATTGCTAGCGCTGGTGTGCACTGTTGTCGGTGCGTCATCATCAAAGTGTGCGAGGACTGGTGGCTTCTGAAGGCGTTGCCGCAGCTCGTCGAATGATTTTTGCTGCTCTTCACTCCATACCAAATGCGACGTCTTCTCAGGTAAGGCGGGTCAACGGCGAGGCAATGCACGAGAAGTTCTCAATGAAGCGTCGGTAGTAAGCACACAGTCCTAAAAACCGTCTGACCGCCTTTTTGTCAGTTGGCGCTAGAAAATTCGTAACGGCAGCTATTTTTTCACGGTCAGGCCACACACCTTCACTACTGACAAGATGCCCCAGGAACAGAAGCTCTTCGAAGCCGAAATGGCATTTTTCCGGCTTAAGTGTTAGTCCGGCGGAACGGATAGCTTCAAATACTAAGTGCAGTCGCCTGACGTGTTCGTCGAATGTGGCAGAAAATACGATGACGTCATCTGAATACACTAAGCACGTCTGCCACTTGAGGCCTGATAGTACGGTGTCCATTAGCCGTTGAAACGGTGCCGGTGCTGAGCACAAGCCAAATGGAAGTACCTTAAATTAAAAAAAGGCCATCAGGTGTCACGAAAGCTGTTTTCTCCCGGTCTCTTTCATCGACTTCTATCTGCCAATACCCACTCCTTAGATCCATCGACGAGAAATAACGCGCGTGGCGTAGTCTATCGAGTGAATCGTAGATACGTGGAAGTGGGTAGACGTCTTTTTTGTCACCTGATTCAGCTTGCGGTAATCCACGTAGAAACGTAAGGTGCCGTCTTTTTTCTTCACTAATACAACCGGCGAAGCCCAAGGGCTTTTCGACGGCTGAATAACGTCGTCTTCAAGCATCTGTCGCACCTG
>NC_051165.1:29070060-29082560 GCF_013339725.1 Rhipicephalus microplus
TAGCAAAGGACGTGCCCATTTTGTAGCACCGTTATAGGCTCATCTGTCCTCCTAACCTCACTGAGCCCTATTATATCCCATTTAACACCCTCTAGTTCCTCAAATAGTACAGCTAGACTTCCCTCACTAGATAAAGTTCTAGCGTTAAACGTTGCCAAGTTCAGGTTCCATTGGCGGCCTGTCCGCATCCAGAGATTCTTAGCACCCTCTGCTGCGTTGCAAATCTGACCGCCGCCGTGGTCAGTTGCTTCGCAGCTGCTGGGGACTGGGGGCCGTGAGTTATTTGACGTAAGCATGTGGGAGGTTAATACTATAGTAACTAGCAGTAACCCAGATTACGCCCCACCAGTAATGATAGAAGAAGTCAGAAAAGCTTTGGAGAGCATGCAAAGAGGCAAAGCTGCTGGTGAGGATCAGGTAACATCAGATCTACTGAAAGATGGAGGACAGATTGTGTTAGAAAAACCAGCCACCCTGTTTACGAGGTGTCTCCTGACGGGAAGAGTACCAGAGTCTTGGAAGAAGCTAACATCATCTTAATACATAAGAAACGAGATGACAAGGACTTGAAGAATTACAGGCCGATCAGCTTGCTCTCTGTAGTATACAAGCTATTTACAAAGGTAATTGCTAACAGAGTAAAGAGAACATTAAAATTCAATCAACCAAAGGAACAAGCAGGATTTCGAACAGGCTACTCAAGAATTGACCACATTCATACTATCAATAAAGTAATAGAGAAATGCTCAGAGTATAACCAACCACTATACATAGCCTTCATAGATTACGAGAAGGCGTTTGATTCTGTAGAAATATCAGCCTGTCATGCAAACACTGCGGAATCAGGGCGTAGATGAAGTATATATAAACATTCCTGAAGAAATCTACAGGGAATCAACTGCTACCATAGTGCTTCATAAAGAAAGCAACAGAATACCAATCAAGAAGGGTGTAAGGCAGGGGGACACAATTTCCCCAATGCTATTTACCGCGTGCTTACAGGAGGTTTTCAGAAGCCTAGAATGGAACAGTTAGGGATAAGAGTCAATGGAGAATACCTTAGTAACCTGCGCTTCGCCGATGACATTGCATTGCTGAGTAACTCGGGGGATTGAATTGCAACTCTTGATTACGGAGTCAGACAAGGAGAGCAGAAAGGTGGGTCTTAAAATAATCTGCAGAAAACGAAAGTAATGTACAACAACCTCGGCAAGAAGCAGCGCTTCGAGATAGGTAACAGTGCACTTGAAGTTGTAAAAGACTATGTCTACTTAGGGCAGGTAATAACCGCAGAGCCGAACCACGAGATTGAAGTAACTAGAAGAATAAGAATGGGGTGGGGCACATTCGGCAAGCACTCTCAAATTATGAGAGGTAGATTGCCAATTATCCCTCAAGAGGAAGGTATATAAAAGCTGTATCTTGCCGGTACTTAGCTACGGAGCAGAAACCTGGAGACTTACAAAGAGGGTTCAGCTTAAATTGAGGACGACGCAGCGAGCAATGGAAAGAAAAATGGTAGGTGTAACCTTAAGAGACAAGAAGAGAGCAGAGTGGATTAGGGAACAAACGAGGGTTAAGGATATCATAGCTGAAATCAAGACGAAGAAATGGACATGGGCAGGGCATGTAGCGCGTAGACAGGATAACCGCTGGTCATTAAGGGTAACTAACTGGATTCCCAGAGAAGGGAAGCGGGTTAGGGGGAGACAGAAGGTTAGGTGGGCAGATGAGATTAAGAAGTTTGCGGGTATAAATTGGCAGCAGCAAGCACAGGACCGGGTTAACTGGCGGAACATGGGAGAGGCCTTTGTCCTGCAGTGGACGGATTCAGGCTGATGATGATGATAATACGCACGCGTTGGTGCGCGTGTGTGTGTGAGCGCGTGTGTGCGTGCGCGTGTGCGTGTGCGTGTATATGTGTGTGTTTGTGTATGTCTTTATGTATGTGTGCAAGTGAGTGTGTATGTATGTATGCATGTATGTATGTATGTATGCGTGTGTATGTATGTGTGTGTATGTATGTGTGTATGTGTATGTATATGTGGTATGTATGTGTGTGTATGTATGTGTCTTTGTGTATGTATGTATGTGTATGTGTGTATATATGTGTGTATGTATGTATGTGTATGCAAGTATGTGTGTATGTTTGTGTATGTATGTATGTAGTATGTATGTATGTATGTATGTATGTATGTATGTATGTATGTATGTATGTGTGTGTATGTATGTGTGTATTTATGCGTGTATGTGTGTGTATATGGCGTGTGTGTATGTGAGTGTATGTGTGTATGTGTGTGTGTCTGTGTGTGCGTGTGTGTGCGTGTGTTTGTTTATGCGTGCATGTGCGTGCACGTGCATGTGTGCGTGGGCGATCGCGAGTGTGCGTGTGTGTGTGCGTGTGTGTCTGTATGCATGTGTGCGTGTATGTGTACGTATGTGTGTGTATGTATGTATGTATGTTTGTATGTATGTATGTATGTATGTATGTATGTATGTATGTATGTATGTATGTATGTATGTATGTATGTATGTATGTATGTATGTATGTATGTATGTGTGTGTGTATGTATGTATATGTGTGTAGGTATCTGTGTGTATATGTATGTGTGTGTATGTATGCATGCATGCAATGCATGTATGTATGTATGTATGTATGTATGTATGTATGTATGTATGTATGTTATGTATGTATGTATGTATGTATGTATCTTTATTTGTATGTGTGTGTATGTATATGTGTGTATGTGTATATGATGTGTGTTCGTGTGGTGTGCGTGTGTGGGTCCGCGTTTGTGTTTATGCGTACGCGTGCGTGCCCGTGTGTGCACATGCGCGTGCGTGTGTGTGCGTGTGTGCGTGTGTGTGTATGTGTGTATGTATGTATGTATATATGTATGTATGTATGTATGTATGTATGTATGCATGTATCTATGTATGTATGTATGTATGTATGTATGTATGTATGTATGCATGTATGTGTGGTTATGCATGTATGTATGTATGTATGTGTGTGTGTGCATGTATGTATGTGTATGGGTGCATGTGTGTGCATGTGTGTATGTATGTGTGTGCATGTATGTGGTGTATGTATGTGTGTGTGTATGTATGGTATGTATGTATGTATGTATGTATGTAGGTAGTATGTATGTATGTATGTATGTATGTATGTATGTATGTATGTATGTATGTATGTAGTATGGTAGTATGGTGTTTTTAATGTCTGTGGTGTGTATGTATGTGTGCGTATGTATGGGTGTATGTGTGTGTATATGTATGTGTGTATGTATGTGTGTAGGGCAGTGTTATGTGTGTAATATGTATGTGTATGTATGTGTGTTTGTATGTATGTGTCTGCGTGTGTGTGTATTGTGTGTGTATGCATGTGTGTTTGGGTATGTGTGGTAGTATGTATGTATGTATGTATGTATGTTTATATGTTCGCATATGTATGTGTGTGTATGTATGTGTGTGTGTGTTGTATGTGTGTGTATGTGTGTATATGTACGTGTGTATGTATGTGTGTGTGTATGTGCGTGTGCGTAGCGCGTGCATGTGCGTGTATGCGTGCATGTTCATCCACGTGCATTTGCGTGTGTGTGCGTACGCGTTCGTGCGCTGGTGTGTGTGAGCGCGCGTGTGCGTGCGCGTGTGCGTGTATATGTATGTGTTTGTGTATGTCTTTATGTATGTGTGCAAGTGAGTGTGTATGTATGTATGTATGTATGTATGTATGTATGTATGTATGTATGTATGTATGTATGTATGTATGTATGTATGTATGTATGTATGTATGTATGTATGTATGTATGCGTGTGTATGTATGTGTGTGTGTATGTATGTATGTGTATGTATGTATGTGTGTATGTATATGTGTCTGTATGTGTGTGTATGTGTATGTGTATATGTATGTATGTGTGTATGTATGGGTCTGGATGTGTAGTGTATGTATGTATGTATGTATGTATGTATGTATGTATGTATGTATGTGTGTATGTATGTATGTATGCATGTGTGAGTATGTATGTGTGTATGTATACGTGTATGTGTGTGTATGCGTGTGTGTACGTGTGTGTATTTGTGTGTATGTGTGTATGTGTGTGTGTGCGTGTGTGTGTGCGTGTGTGTGCTTGTGTTTGTGTATGCGTGCGCGTGCGTGCCCGTGCGGGTGTGCGTGGGCGTGCGTGTGTGTGCGCGTGTGTGTGCGCGTGTGTCTGTATGCATGTGTGCGTGTATGTGTACGTACGTACGTATGTATGTATGTATGTATTTATGTATGTATGTATGTATGTATGTATCTTTGTCTGTATGTGTGTGTATGTATGTGCATGTGTGTGTCCACGTTTGTGTTTATGCGTACGCGTGCGTGCCCGTGTGTGCACATGCGCGTGCGTGTGTGTGCTTGCGCATGCGTGTGCGTGTTGGTGTGTGTGTGCGTGTGTGTGTCTGTATGTATGTGTCTGGGTATGTGTATG
Organism: Rhipicephalus microplus; assembly: GCF_013339725.1. Classification (NCBI taxonomy): domain Eukaryota; kingdom Metazoa; phylum Arthropoda; class Arachnida; order Ixodida; family Ixodidae; genus Rhipicephalus; species Rhipicephalus microplus. Next base: position 29,074,536 of record NC_051165.1, read on the forward strand.
TATGTATGTATGTATGTATGTATGTATGTATGTATGTATGTATGTATGTATGTATGTATGTATGTATGTATGTATGTATGTGCGTGTATGTATGTATGTGTGTGTATGTATGTATGTGTGTGTGCATGTGTGTATGTATTTACGTGTGTGTGTGTATGTGTGTGTGTGCGTGTGTATGTGTTTGTGTATGTCAGTATGTATGTGTGCATGTGTGTGTTTGTATCTATGGGTGTATGTTTGTATGTGTGCATGTATGAATGTGTGTGTGTGCATGTATGTATGTGTATGTGTGTGTATGTGTGTATGCATGTGTGTTTATGTATGTATACATACATACATAGAGTGGGCACATACTAGAGTATACATACTAGAGTGGGCACGGCGAGACCGGAGGCATCATGTCACTCATGAACCGTTTCCTGTTTGCAACACAGATTTTGCTGGCTGCGGCCGCCGCCGTTGGATCATGCCCGGCAAGGAAGTGTCGAAGCTGCTACATGGATGATGCCAAATCTGATCCCGTCCTCTGGCCCTGTATTTCGTCATCGTCTGACTGGCAGCCGATTCTTGGCTTCACTGCGCAAGTGGTGTTATCACGTGAGCAGATGCATGGCACGACGTCACTCAACCCGGCTTTAAAAGACTTGCCCCAACGTTTCTTCACCAGTGGGCACGGCGAGACCGGAGGCATCATGTCACTCATGAACCGTTTCCTGTTTGCAACACAGGTTTTGCTGGCTGCGGCCGCCGCCGTTGGATCATGCCCGGCAAGCAAGTGTCGAAGCTGCTACATGGATGATGCCAAATCTGATCCCGTCCTCTGGCCCTGTATTTCGTCATCGTCTGACTGGCAGCCGATTCTTGGCTTCACTGCGCAAGTGGTGTCATCACGTGAGCAGATGCATGGCACGATGTCACTCAACCCGGCTTTAAAAGACTTGCCCCAACGTTTCTTCACCAGTGGGCACGGCGAGACCGGAGGCATCATGTCACTCATGAACCGTTTCCTGTTTGCAACACAGGTTAGTTACTCATCATTTAAAAGTGATGACCTGATTTTGTTAGTTGTGCCGTGCCCACGGACATACTTGTTAATAGCGTACGACTGTATTCGTGTCTGTGAACTGCTTGTTTGCGGTGACATTGAACGTAACCCCGGTCCGTCTGTCGATGAAATGTTCGCGTCACTTCAATCTGGCCAGGCCACAATCTTGTCTGAACTAGCCGACATTCGAGAACGTCTTTTAACAACAGAAAAAACCGTGTCATCCCTAAATGCATAATGGGTAGAAGTTAATGAACGGTTAATAGAAATTCGTGAAAAAACTTCAGAAATTGAATCACTTCAGACTGAAGTTCAAAGCTTAAAAGAAGTAGTTCAACAACAAAACACTAAGCTGGCGGATCTTGAGGATCGCATTCGGCGTTGCAACATCATTATTCATGGAATTAGTGAACAGGAAGGCGAAAATGAAAAATTGCTGCGACGTGAAGTGGTCGACGAGCTCTTCTCACAGAAGCTAAGGGAAACCGTCTGTTCTGTTGCCAGAATTCACCGTCTTGGGCAAAAATCTGGCAAAAGGCCTGTAATCGTTTACTTCCAGGACTTCCTAGAAAAAGAAGCAGTCATGCGGAAAGTTAAAATGCTCAAAGGCACTAAAATTTATTTGCAGAACGACTACAGTCAATACACCCTGCGTAAAAGGCGCCTTCTCTGGGAAACCGCCCAGGATGAAAAATCTCGAGGAAAACGTGTTTTTCTTGCTAACGAGAAGCTAAGCATTGATGGTAGCCTTTACGTATGGGACGAGACTAGAAACCAGCGTGTCCTTTTCCGAGAAGCTCGTAGGCCACGCGATAATCAATGACCTCACACGCACACTCATTCAAAGGAACTTAGACTGCTTAGTTTCAACGCTCGAAGTTTAGCGAATAAGACTGAACAGCTTGAACAACTTATTTTCAGATATGATCCGCATATAACGATGGTGTCTGAAACATGGTTACATAGTGATATCAGTGATGTGGATGTAATTCCTCCGTCGTATCAGATCTTTCGACGCGATCGCACAAGTAGGGGCGGAGGCGTGGCGATAATATTAAAAAACAGTTTTGCCGCCAGCGCACTTGCGCAAATAGATGACCACGAAAGCCTTTTTCTAAAAGTAAACTGCTGGGGCCACGTGTTTGTTCTATGTGCTGTCTATCGGCCCCCGTCTTCTCCTCCCGAATTCTCATCACTGCTACGCGATCACATGTCGTCGTTAAAGTGTCCTCGTATTTTAATGGCTGGGAATTTCAACTTGCCCTCCATTAAGTGGTCGCAAAAGCTGACTGCCAATGTAATTGATAGCCCTCCGTATGACATTATGCTTTTTTGCGACTTGCAACAAGTGGTACTTGAAAACACGCGCGTAATTGGTAATCATGGTTCGATATTAGATCTTGTATTTCTTAACAGAGATATTCCGTCGTACGACGTAGCCATTGAAGAGGGTATATCAGATTACAAGCTAGTACTGGTAACTTGTAAACTAGCTGATAGTACGCAACACCCCAAAACAGTTACAAAACCCGTAAAAGATATGGCGAAGGCTGATGGTCAGTCTATTCTTGATGTATTATGGCAGCTTGTAGACCAGGAACCCCGCAGTGATGTCATTTCTTTGTGGCTATCCTTTAAGCATGCTGTACTGCACTGTTTAGAATCTTTTGTTCCTGACCGCCACGTTAAATCAAGGAGGGCTAATCCCTGGGTAACCCGCGACATTGTACACATTAAGCGAAAACTAAAGCGCGCCAAAAAGAAATCAAACAGAAATCCCGATGGTATTCAACAAATTCAAGCTGAACTTTCTTGCGCACTAACAGCATCCCGAGATAAATATTTTTCATCGACCTTACCGAGTTTCTTAAAGAATAATCCGGAAAAATTATGGCAATACTTGGGAAATAAGGCTCCAACTTTAGAAAAATTAAGGGAGAATGACTTAGTAGTTACTGACTTAACAGAAATTTCCAACATTATGAATGATTATCTTCATTCCGTGTTTTCTTCAAAAGATACTACAACTCTCGAACTTGTTCCATCCTTGCCTGATTCGGATTTTATCAGCTTTGAGGGTGTGTTGTCACTGTTACTTGGCGTAAAAGAAAAATCCTCTGGTTGCCCTGACGGCATACCGAATTCTTTCTTGCGTCGATACGCTGAACCAATATCGCATATTTTAACCACTGTTTTCTCTGAATCACTCAAAACGGCAACGTTACCAGATGACTGGCGTCTCGCCAGGGTTGTAGCTGTGCATAAGAAAGGTGATCGCCTGCTGAAGGAAAACTACCGCCCAATTTCCCTAACGTCTACATGCTGCAAGGTACTTGGACACATTATTGCTCACTTTATTACCGATTTTCTTGAAAATAATAACCTGTTGTCTCCAGCCCAGCATGGCTTTCGGAAAAAATTATCAACGTGCACGCAGCTAGTTGCAACAGTTCATGATATCGCACAAATACTTGATTTTCAGGCCAGGTTGATTTAATTTTTTTAGACTTTAGCAAGGCATTTGACCGCGTTCCCCATGGCAAACTTCTCATAAAGCTCCGAAACCTGAATGTTCCATCTTTCATCATAAGTTGGATAGAGGCTTATCTTTCAAACCGCGCTCAGTACGTTGACGTGGGGGGACATATTTCTAACACGTTACCGGTATTATCAGATGTCCCACAGGGAAGTGTTTTAGGGCCGATTCTTTTTCTTATATACATAAATGATATAGCTGACATGGTTGAGTCTAACATTAGTATCCGATTGTTCGCTGACGACTGCGTAGTATATAAAAAAGTGACATGCCAACAAGATCAGGTTGATCCAAGTCTTGCATTAACACAAGTTAGTGAGTGGTGTACTCGGTCGTCAATGACATTAAACTCTGACAAAACGGTACTCCTACGTGTCACAAGAAAAAAACAGCCATTCACGTTTACCTACAACGTCCAATGAACACCAGTACGTGAAGTAAATGAATATAAATACCTAGGAGTAACCATTACAAACACACTTTCTTGGTCCGCACATATAACAAATGTCTCCGCATCAGCTTCTCGTAAGCTTGGTTTTCTGAGGCACAAACTGAAAAAAGCCCCTCCGAAATTAAAAATGCTCGCGTACAAAGCGTATATTTTGCCTAAACTTGAATATGCATCAGTGGTTTGGGACCCTTTCTACAAAAAAGACATTCAAAAACTTGAAATGGTTCAAAGACGCGCTGTACGTTTTATTTTTTCTAGGTTTAAATTATCTGATTCTTCGACAAAATTAATGAAAGACAACGATATTTCTGTGCTTGAAGATCGCCGCAGAATTGCAGGCCTGAAATTCTTGCATTCCATTTATAATGGTAAGCTGAATATTCCTGCCCATAAATACATACAATTATTTTCTCCTCGCGCATCTAGGCATCGTCATATGCATAACCTGCTCCCATACACTACGCGGACTAACACCTTTAAAAATTCTTTCTTTCCCCGAACAATTATTCAGTGGAATAGCTTACCACCTGATGTCATTTCATCTGACGACTTCGAGAAAGCGTTGCTCGGAGCATCTCAACCGTGACATAAGCGCATCTTCTCTGTACTGCTAGTGCTTAATATAATGTTTATACTCTGTATTCATGCAATATCACTTTTTCGGATTGTTTGGTGCTCAGTACTTGTAATAGTTGACGCGTTTCCATGTGTATAAATTTGTCTGTACTTTTTTTTGTGTGCTTTAAGACATCACTCCATCTTCGCCATTATTTATTATTTATTTTTATATGGTCTGTTATATTTTTTTCTTAAATTCATTGTATCATCCATTTTGTATTCTTGCAAATTTGATTATTCCTTTAATTTTCTTTTCGATGTTTGCATAGTTGTTTATTGTAATGTTCCCCACCTGCTTGGTCTTCAGTGACCACAGTATTTTCTAAATAAAAAAAATAAATAAAAAGTATGTATGTGTGTGCATGTATGTGTGTGCGTGTGTGTACGTGTGTGTGTATGTATGTGTGTGCATGTATATGTGTGCGTGTGTGTACGCGTGTATGTATGTATGTGAGTATGTGCATGTATGTCAATCAATCAATCAATCAATTTATTTGGCATTCATTACAGCAAGATAATGAACACGAGGACAAGAACAAAAAGCTGCTATACAGCAGCTTGACAAAGGTCCTTGCCCCAATTCTCGACAGCCAAAAACAACCTACCATGCATTTAAACATCTCTAATTTCACATTTCTATTAAACATTTTCGGTTATCACATCTAGCAGAAAAATCATGAAACAGTGCATAACGCAAGCGGAAATAATGTAGAATAATGGAATGCACAGGTTATTTCGCACAAATGAGATGTACAAAATTTGTATGCGCAATAAAGACCATTATGCATCATGTATGTAAACATCTTAACAAACTGAGAAGCTTGTATAACAGGCAAATTTTTTGATAAAAAAATAACTTAACGTAACGCGCACTACTACTTTGAAGATAAGTGCTCACCCACATACCGTTTTATTGCACTTCTTGAAGATCTTTGTATGCAAATGCCATTTCTTTCAAATTCGTTGAGCAAGCGTGGCACAAGGTATGACAGACTGCTCATCCCATATTTCGTTCGCGAAAAAGGTATGAGCCATCTGTCTCTCTCCCTTATGTTATATGAGATAGCTTTAGGTATAGTCAGCTTGCATAATAACAAAAAACTATGGTTGTTGCATCGGAAGTATTTTTGGCATTTTAAAGCGAGGTTAACGTTATAGAAATTTTCGAGGGGGCAGATCTTAAGGGTGGAAAATAGTTCTCCAGTATTGGCATCATACTGAACATTTGCTATGTGACGAACTGCTCTTTTCTGAAGCACACTCAACCTATGTAAATTGACTTTTGTAGTGTCACCCCATACTAACTGACAATACGTTAAGTGAGGGGAAAATAGGGCGTTATAAATCATGCGTTTAACGCTCCTCGGTAAAGTATAGCGCAGTCTACAGAGCACCCCACAGGCTTTCGCTAAACGGGTGGCAATGTGATCAACATGATCATTCCAAATGAGATGATTGTTAAAAACAACTCCCAAGGTTTTGACGTTTGATGCAAGTTCTATGCGAGCAGATCCAAGCTCCAATCTGAAATCTTAAGATCATGTCGTTGCGGCGGGGTGAAAAGGACCGCCTTAGTTTTTGCTGTATTCAGTTTTAATGAATTAACGAAGCTCCATTCGGCTAAGCATTTCAGTGCACTGTTAGAGATGACCGAGAGAGTACTTATGTCACTTGATCTCAAGAAAATGCTGGTGTCATCTGCATAAACTATGAAGTCAGCGTCATTAGAAATATTTGTTATATCATTGATATAAATGTTGAATAGTATGGGCCCCAGTATGCTACCTTGCGGTACTCCTTGAGTTATTTTTGTAGTGTAGATTGTTCTGACATGATGGCAACGCATTGCCTTCTGTGCTTTAGATACGAAATTATTAACTCAAGAGGAGTGCCACGAAATCCGTAATGTTCTAGTTTTGTAAATAATGTGCGGTGATTCAGGCGGTCAAACGCCTTAGAATAGTCAACAAAGATACCCAACATAAATTGTTTATTTTCAAAACTGTTCAAGATTAACTCTTTTTGTGTTAGTAGGGCAAGTTCTGTTGACATTCCTTCACGGAAACCGTACTGTTGCGCTGTTATGATCGAGTGTTTATCGCAGAAAGCCGTTATTCTTTTGCAAATAATTTTTTCCAATCCTTTTGATATAACAGGGAGAACAGACACTGGCCGATAATTCGAGAATACATTTCTGTCACCAGATTTGAAAATGACGCTAACTTTCGCGCATTGCATTTCCTGAGGAAAGATTCCGGCACATATTGAAAGATTAAAAATGTGAGTAAGTGCAGGTGATAAGATGTCAGCCACAAACTTTATCGGTCTTATCTGTAACCCGTTATGTCACGTGCTTTGCTATTTTTTAAGGACATAAAAGTTTGGAAGACTTCATCGGAAGTTGTGGGCGCAAAAAAAGCTGTGTATGCATTGCGCGGACCTAAAAATTCAGTCGCGGCAATATTAAAATCGCTTTTTTTCCAGACTAGTAAAATAATCGTTAAACTGATCTGCAAGTTCTACGCCTTTTATGACCCTGTGATTATATATTAGCTCAAGCTCAGCAATCTGGCGGTTGTTGCGGTTTAACAACTGGTTAATTTCGCGCCAAAGCAAGTCGCTCCGACTACTTATTTGACTGAAAAGGTTTTCAAAATAAACTTTTTAGTATGTCTCAAGAACTTTGTTACCTGGTTGCGATATTTCTTGAATGCCGCAAACTCACATGGGTCCCTTGTTTTGACAAAATTATTATATAGTAAGTTCTTTTTGCGTATCATGACTGCGCACTCGTTATTAAGCCAAGGTTTGCGACCTTTCGCACATTTTTGTACGGTTCTAAACTTAAAACACTTCTCATAGATACCTTTCAAAATGTGTAGGAACGTGCTATATGCTCTATCAGGGTCATTACAGTGAAACACGGTTGTCCAATCTACGTTTCCAATTCGTTACGGAACATGCTTAGCGTTTTATAGTTTATTTCCTGGACAAGAAAAGTCTTGGAGTGACGAGCACCCCCAGAAGATGCACTGAATGGACAGAACATATAGATTGGCAAATGATCACCCATGTCAGCTACGATAGTACCTGCTTTCGTGTCTTCGATAGTGCAGTTTGTTATAAAAAGGTCAAGGAGGCTATCGGAAGTGCTGCTAAGGCGCGTAGGTGTTGTTATCACATTTCTACAATGAAATGACTGAAAAATAAGTTGTAGATCACGCGCGCATTTGGTATTTTGCAAAAGGTTAACGTTGAAGTCACCACCTATCGCGAGGTACAGGTCGTTTAGGCAGATGAAACTTAGCAGCCTTTCGAGAAAAAGAAGGCATGCGTCGATATTTCCGTTTGGCGGGCGGTATAAAACAACGAAAA